>JARBWK010000002.1:165297520-165336865 GCA_030556195.1 Anolis apletophallus | reverse complement strand
AGATTGTTCAGGGGGAGAAGTGTTTGGCTGTGATTGATCCTCCGTGAACCCTTGGAGCAAGGGCAGCGGAGGAATTCAAAGGCAGATAAGCGTGGGAGTTCCTGTGGGCCTTCCAATGGCAGGGGGGCATTATTGGCATTGTTGGTGGAAATTGGTCTCGAGGAGGAGTGTTTGGCTGCGATTGGTCTGCCGGTAACCCTTTCAGAAAGGCCAGTGGAGATTTTGAAGGTGGAGAAGGCATTAGAGGCATTATTGGCATTCTTGGGCTTAAGAAGAGAGGTGAGCTGTGCAGGCTAGCAGGCCAAATGGCCTGGGAGGTGTCTATGGGCAGCACCGGCTGTTTGGCTTAAGAATAGAAGGGAGCTGACATAAACCCATAACAAATTAAAGACACACATAGAATAAAGTTAGGGAGAACTGACAGGAAGGAGAGAAGACGATAAGGACAGAAAGTGATAGCGTAGCGAAGGAAGGAAGGAAGGAAGGAAGGAAGGAAGGAAGGAAGGAAGGAAGGAAGGAGAAAGGGAAATAAAAAAGTGAACAAAGGAAGGAGACAAAGGAAAAGTAGAGAAAGGGGAGGGGAAGGAAGGAAAGCGAAAAGAAGGGATGTGGAACCAAGAGCAAAGGAAGGAATGAAAGAAGAGGGTAGAGAAGGTCACAATTGTACTGAGAGCTAGTAGCTAGCTCTTATATTTATGTTATACATCTACAGATCCATTGAATTGCACTGCAGAGGTGAAGGGAATGTTCCCCATTGATTTTACTGTTTCCTGCTTTTCCTACTTTTAGAACCAATTTAAATTTCGTTAATACTTACGTTACATTTAGAACTTTTGGGAATTTTTGTAAGTCTTTGATATACTAATAAAAAAAATCCCCCCCATTTGATTTTAGAATCGCGATTTTAGGATTCTAAACCATGCCTAATATACACATAATAAGACATCTTGGAGATGAAATCCAAAACTAGGCATACAATTCATTTATTTGGTGCATATAGTTTATATACACAAGTTGAAAGTAATTTTAAGAAATTTATTTTATAATTTTGTACATGAAATAAAGTTCATGAATATTGAACCATCTGAAAACAAAGGTGTTGCTATTTCAATTATCCATGTGGACAATTATGGATTGTGGAGTACTTCAGATTTCAGAATTATGTGTAATGGATGTCCAACCTGAATATGGTTGAATATAGTTAAGTTTGAATATGCTTTGATGAATTTTAACTGAATTTTTTAGTGCTATTTGTGTTTAATTCTGTTTTAATTTTTTGATATTTGAATATTTTAAATTTTGTTCTAATGCTTTTATGTCAAGCTGCTTTGAATTCCCTTTGGGGAGATAAAGCGGGATAACAACAACAACAACCTGTCACATGGAGGAATTTTGAATAAACTCAATTGGCCCAGTGAGAACAGCATGGTCACAGCATGGTGAGAAAGGGAGGGAACCAAACAGGAGTGGAAATGGGATGGAGTATACTGCTTGAATGAATACAATCATGAAAAGGACAATTCCATGCTGTGACATTTTACTGCAGTGAATTGTGATCTTTCTTATTGTTTTACAGTGTGGGATGACAAGAGGAGTGGGGTTCTTGCTTTAGTAGAGATCATTGACACTTGCGGAAACTCGAATAAATCAGACATTGCTAGTTCTCTCATGTATTGTGAACAAGTATTACTTGTTCACAATAATACACAATGTGAATGAAAAACTATAGGTGAAGAATATTCTCTATGCTTAGGAGTCAACAAGAAAACCTGATCACATAATCTCTGATAAACAGCTTGTTGAATCTCTGTTCAATATTATATATCAAACTAATTTTATTGTTGATTAAATAGGAACATCTCTGAATATATCTATGGTCCATCTTTTAGAATGAAGACCTGAGTGATTATAAATACTTGACATATCCCAACTCTTTCTATACTGTAATTAAGGGATTTTTTTCCACTTCATGTAAGCAAAATGACATTCTGTCAACACCACAGCAATAATGATAAAATTAGAAATGTTCCAGCCATGAAGATGAGCCAGCTACACTTGTCTGTGAATGAATGTTCACTTTAAAGAAACTAAAGTGCTGATAAATCACATTTCATTTTTAAAAAGTTATTTGAAGCAATAATGATCAGCTTTATGCCAGCTGCTTAAATATTTATTGCATTTATAATACAATTGACTACATGTTTCTGTGCATTAGGATTGTGCACGAATCCATTTTCAAAAAAAGCCCCCAGCTAGTCCAGTTAGTTTGGAGACCGTAACGGCATGATCTCGACTGTCAATTTTTTTTTATGACTGCAACAGAACAGCGGCTGTTGAAACCTGGTTGCTTTCCGTTTCTTTGGAGTACAGTGAGGGAGTCTGCCACTAGAAGGGAAAGGATCCCAGAAAGGATCACAGGAAGGGTGGTTTCTTAAGCTCTTGCCTTAAACCTGGGTCTTCTCTAAAGCAAAAAGGGAAAGGATAGCAGGAAGGGGATTTCTTAAGCCCTTGCATTAAACCTAGGCTGGATTGTAAATGAATCTTTCAGCTTCCTGGATTTCAGTCCTCCTGAATTTGAGAGGCTCCCAAAAAATGGCTCAGGGCCCACACTGAAATCCAGGACATCAAAACAGATCAAGGTTTACCCAGATTGCACAAGCCTAGTGAGTATGGGTGTGTGTGTTAGTGGAAAAGCTTTTAATTTACAGTTCTTTGATTTAGAAGAAATTTCAGTTAGGGTCATCTTTTTACCACATTGTGATTGACAGTAAGATTGTTAATTGATGAACAAAGGTCCCCCTTAAAAATAACTATACATGAATACTTGATTTAATTATACATTTTCCATTTATATTAGAAAGTTATTGTTGTATATGCGTTTAACTTGGAACTTTGCCTTGTTCTAAAGAGGCATTGGCCACCACCTTCACCCACTCTGCCAGTCCCCCTCTGGCCTGTTTGACCAGCCAGGAAGACAAAGGATCTAGAATACATGTGCTAACTCTCACGTCTCCAAGGATCCTGTCCACATCTTCAGGCTGCACAAATTGAAAGGTATACATCAATACTGGACAAGCAGGAGCCAAAGTTACATCCATTGGTACTGTATCAATAACAGCATCTAAGTCAGAACGGATCTGAGCGACTTTGCCTGCAAAATGCCATACAAATTCTTCACAGTGGGCTGCTGAATGGCCAGCAATTTTGACAGCAATGAACGATTTCTCTGCTATCCTCATTGCCACAGAGTAGGCTTTCAAATACACTCCACATTCCGTAAGGAACTAAAGACGTGGATGTTTTGTTGTGCACTTGATTGACGACTCCTTTGACAGAAGGTCCCTAACTTCCATGACCTGAATTCAAGTTCCTATATCAAATTACTACACTTTTAAGTTAAGATGAAATGAACCTGCTATAATTGCTCTATTCCTATGCTACCAGTTGTTCTATCCACCTTCTTGACCAGCCTATCCTCTAACTTGTTCACACATTGGCCCCCTCCCCTCAAAAAATGAGTCTCGACTGTTGCTTATGATGCGTGTTTATTATTGTTTATGATGATACTGTTTTATGCTATTTTAAAATGTTATTGCTCTGTTTTTAATTGTATGTTGCTTTGGGCTTGGCCCCATGTAAGCCGCCCCGAGCCCCTTCGGGGAGATGGAGGCGAGGTAGAAAAATAAAGTTCTTCTTCCTCACCAACATTGCTGTAGTCTCCCTCTCACTTGTTTCATTGCAGCCAATTCCTTGGGAAACCAAAGGACTGGTTTGACTCTGCTCCATTAGAGGGGATGTTCAGGAGCAATTGTGTCCACTACCCTGGCCATTTCCACATTCCAGGTGTCAGCCAGAGCTTTGACTGAATCACCTGCTGAGGTGATAGCAAAATCACCAAGAGCTGTTAGGAACTCATCCAAATCTCAGCCTCCTGGGGCAGACCATCTTAATCAGTCCCCTACCCTTGTGAAGGTTTAGAGTCCCAGTGAGTCTAAACCTGACCAGGTAGTGATCGGTCCATGAGAATGGAATTATATACAATTTAGCCCAGGGGTGATCATTAGGTGGCTCGCGATCGACTGGTCGATCCCAGGACCTTAGGAGGTCAATCCCAGCTGGATGGGGCACTTCTGAGGGGGCGGAGCCATGCTGTGCCAGGCCACGCCCCCTACCCGGCTACAGCGTTACCACAGCTTCTTCAGCCTTGAGGAGGATATGGCAAAGCCAGTAGTGGCTAGCTATGCCACTACTGGCTTGGCATACCCTCTTCTACCCTGGAGAAGGTGTGGCAGCACTGTAGCCAGAGCTGGAGGGGGAGGAGCCAGGCTGCACCAGGCCACGGCCCCTCCCCCGGCTACAGCGTGACCACAGCTTCTCCAGGGAGGAGGAGGGTATGCCAAGCCAGTAGTGGGATAGCTAGTCACTACTGGCTTGGCATACCCTCCTCTACCCTGGAGAAGGTGTGGCAGCGCTGTAGCCAGAGCGAGGAGGGGCGGAGCCAGGCCGTGCCAGGCCGTGCCAGGCCACGCCCCCTCCCCTGGCTCCACCCTGCTTCTCTCTCAGGTAGATCTTTCTGACTTGATTTTATCATAAGTAGCTCGCATGCTGAAAAAGTGTGGGCACCCCTGATTTAGTCTATACATCTGGAATGTGGTCTTTCTTTATTCCTTTTACCTTCTACCTTACGAAGTATTATTGTCTGTACTTGTGAGCCATGTCTTATCGTTATACTATCAAAGTGCAACAGTCCCAGTTTAATCATGTTGTTTTCTAGGGAAAGTTTAGACTTGATTTGCTCTAGAACCCACTGATTTGTTTGTTTAGTAGTTAATGGTCTTAGTACAATTCTTCTCCAGCATCACATTTCTAATTTTCTTCTTTATTTTTTTCACTGTCCAGCTTTCGTAACCATAGAAATGGAAAATATGATGGTATGAGCAATCCTAATTTTAATATTCCATCATGTAACTGTATAATTCAGAATGTTGTGTAGTTCTTTCATTGCTGCCCTTCCAAGTCCTCATCTTCTGCTATCTAGACTGCAGTCCCCATTCTAATTAATGAGCCAAGGTATCGAAAAAACTATTTCAATGTCTTTATCATTGAATTTAAAGCTTTCTAAATCAATTGTGGATGAATGTAGAATAGAAATTTGTATATTTACAAATTTTCTGTTTCATGGATGATTTACATTGTAAACTTTACAATATGAAACAAAACTGAAACAAGAAAATGATGTAGATATAGATATCTTCATTTAAAACATTTTTTAAAAGATACAAACACAATGATGCCTCGTAGCTGTCAGAGCTCTTTGTTATGGTAGCCTGGAATTTCAAGTTAGGTAAACTACCTGAAATTCTCTATATACAGGCACTAGAGCTCTAGTAAAGAATTGTAAAGTTCTTCACTGCACTACAAATGCCATGATGTTATAGGATAGAACCCTGAAAAATAAAGTGCATCATACTACTATCATCGTGTACTGTGGATACTCTTTGCAAGGTAGAAGTTGCAGACAAACAACATTTGGAAGATCACAAGTTGTTCACCTTGACATAGGATGTGAGTTAGCAAAAATGGAAAGAGAAAGACAAATGCACAAGGAATAAATGTGATGACGTTCTACATATCTCTGTTTTGTTTTATTTGTGGATAAAGGCTAAGAAATTAGCAGTCTTTCAGACAGCAGATAATGCTAATTGCTGGTGACCAGTATCTGCAGAAGCAAAGTAAATCTTAAATGTTCTCTAATTTGGCATATACCGTGAAGATGGGATTATCTCCCAGTTACATAACTTTACAAATGGAATTACTGTCATGTAATGTGTACAACAGATGGATTTATCCTGGCGGTGATGGGGTAGGAAGTCTTAATTCCATTGCATCAGGACAAGGCACATCTCTTTAAATTACACCGTACTGAAATTAGCTCTAAAGTGGATCAATAAATCTAAGAATCTGAGCTTCAGGATAAATGAAGCACGATGAAGGCTAAAGTTAGAGCTGGGCTGGAAGTGACAGAAAATGTTGCCAATTTCAGTGCCTCCCCACTACCGCGGCCACTCACATACTATGGCACAGGTTTCACCACAAAGAATTACAGACGTCACCTTTAAAAACTCTAAATTACATTAACGGCACCAAAACCAAAGGAATTATAACGAACTGTTGCTTCTACTAACTACATAGGATATGGAGAACTGCAATTCACAGTCTAAAAAGAATGCTTTTTATCCCTGAGAAGAGTTAATAGTTAGCTAAAGTTGCTGGCAATAGTGATTTTGGTACTTGGGAACATCTTACTGTCTAGGGGCTACAGATTATCACTCAAGCATGGAAGATAAATCCTCCTAGCATTTAGATGAAGCACAGATCAGCTGAAGAAGTTCGGCATTTCTGAACTATAATATGCCTCCTATATCTGCAGAAGTGATACCATAGATTCAGTTATATACTCCTGAAAAATAATAACATACTTTCTAGACATTTTCTAGGTTCTCCAACAAAATTCAATAGTATGTTTCTGTTAGGGGTGTTTGGTCCAGTAAAAATTGATTCTAAACTACAAATGGGGGGGGGGATTTTTTAAATTAGTAATAGAAATACTTACATTTTAAAAAAAATCTTAATTGAAACTTATTTAATAACAAAATTCTTAATTAGTTCTAAATTGGGCAAAGCAATTTACGCTATCTCTTTCTGTCCTTGCCTTCTTCTCTCCTTCCTTTCTACCTTTCCTTCCTGTCAGTTCTCCCCTAACTTCATTCTATGTGTGTATTTAATCCTTTTTTGGTTTATGTCAGCTCACCTCTATTCGTAAGCCAAAGAGCCGGCGCTGCCCATAGTCACCTAGAAGGCCATTTGGCCTGTTTGCCTGCACACCTCTATTCGTAAGCCAAAGAGCCAGACACCTCTAAGGCCATTCATAAGCTGAAGAGCCGGCACTGCCCATAGACACCTCCAAGGTCATGTGCCTGGCATGACTGCATTGAGCGCCGTTACTTTCCTGCCAGTGCGGTACCTATTGATCTACTCACATTGGCATGTTTCCAAACTGCTAGGTTGGTAGGAGCTAGGGCTAACAGCAGGAGCTCTCCCTGCTGCCCGGATTTGAACCACCGACCTTTCAGTCAGCAAGTTCAGCAGTTCAGCAGTTTAACCCACCGTGGCACTGGGTAATCCATTATATTATATAGCCAGTGAGACAGTGACTAGAGAAATGTTGGCGGAGAACTCGAAGTGAATTTTACCATGCACAGGCTAGAGTGTATTTGAAAGCCTACTCCGTCGCAATAAAGGACCCTTCCACACAGTCATATAAGACAGGATATCGAGGCAGAAAATCCCACAATATCTGCTTTGAACTGAGTTCATGTTGACATATATTTTAGTTCAAAGCAGATAATATGGGATTTTATTCAGCTGTGTGGAAGGGGCCAAAGGCAGCAGAGAAATTGTTCCTTGCTGCTATCATTGCATCTGTAAGGAACCATCCAGCTGAGCTGTTTTGAGTGGTCAGAGGCTATTACATACTGCTCCTCAAGGAGAAATCATTGACCATTCAGTAGCCCTTTGCAGATGAAGTTGCTCAGATTCATTTTGACTTGGATGCTATTATTGATACAGTTCTGATGGATGTAACTTTGGCTCTTGCTTGTCCAGTGTTGATGGATACCTTTCAATTTGGGCAGCTTGAGGATGTGGACAGGACACAAGGAGGAACTTTATGGTGGCCAGGTAATTTTTTTTACTATTTAGGGAAAAATTCGAGGACTTTGGAATAGCTGCATAGTACCATCCCAATTTTAATAGGGATAGCAAGTAGCCATTTCCTAGGAAAGCCTGGGTTTTAGGGTGGGAGTGAGGACAGAAATCTGTGCCAAAGTGGGTTTTTGATTTTGTCATTTGGGAGTTACAGTTGCTGGAATTTATAGTTAACCTACAATCAAAGAGCATTCTGAACTCCACCAATGATGGAATTGAACCAAACTTGGCACACAGAACTCCCATGACCAACAGAAAATATTGGAAGGGTTTAGTGGCATTGACCTCGAGTTTTGTAGTTGTAGTTCACCTACATCCAGAGAGCAGTGTAGACTCAAACAATGATGGATCTGGACCAAACTTGGCACGAATACTCAATATGACCAAATGTGAACACTAGTGGAGTTTGGAGAAAATAGAACTTGACATTTGGGAGTTGTAGTTGCTGGGATTTATAGCTCATGTACAATCAAAGAGCATTTGGAACCCCACCAATGATAGAATTGGGCCAAACTTCCCACACAGAATCCCCATGACCAAAAAAAAGTGTTTTTCTGATGGTCTTTGATAACCCTTCTCACACACCCCCACGAACCTCCCAGGAGTCCCGACCCCCTGGTTGAGAAACACTTTGAATTTATGGGGTAAATTCAATTTCATTCCAAACTAAAATGTACTGGCAGTCTCTTCACATGACATAAGTATAGCATTTTAATATAACTTTAACAGTCCTAGCTCCATCCAGTGAATTTCTGAAATTTTCAGTTTAAGGAGGAGAGGTATTCCCATTTCACAGCCAGTGAGCTCTAGCGCATCACCAAACTTATCACAGGAATCTATAGGATGCAGTCATGGTAGTTAAAATGGAATTGTAGCACTATGAACCTGTTGTGTGGCAGCTACCTTTTATGTAAATCACATTGACTTCAATGAAGCTGCTTTAGTTGAAACTAAAATTGGACTCAGCTATACGTGTTTAGGTGCAAAAACATCAATGCATATGTGACTTTTAAAAAAATAGAAAGTACACCCAGTTTCCAAATGTTAATGATTTTAGAAAATACATTGCTGCAAATTCATCTGCTTGTAATTAAAAGTTCTGTCATTTTGGGAACAATATTTGCTTTATGTGACTTCCATCAAAATCTCCATCTCGGTTTGCACCCGGCTGTGAACCAGAGAGCATCATGTTGTGGCATCTGTAGCAAAAGTGGCATTAAAAGCATTCTATAAAAGAAACCCCACAGTTCCTTTGTCTTTCTTATTTTGCTTTAGATATGTTATTATTGTGACTTCCTGGTATAAGTTGGGAGGCTAGATTAAAAAGAAATGGCAAAGGTTTAGGCAAATTACACCTTATATTTTTAAAAGCTTGAGGATTAAGGTTATTATGTTGGGAAAGTCAATAGGAAGCTATTACCTAATGATGACTGGATGGAACAAAAAGTTTTATGGAACAATGTGTACAAAGTGCCACTTGTATGACCATCAACAAGACCACAATGAATTATATTGTGAAGTCATTCTTTGAGGACAGATTTAAAACTGAACAATCTTCTGGGCCAGGATCAAATAGAGTATATCAACTGGTGAACCATATTCCACCAATGGGGTAATTGCAAATTCTCCTATCCCCCACACATCCTTGATTCTACTAGATCTAGCCCAAGGGGCTTGGAAACTGCTGAAGCTGGTTTTCCAATGTAGTCAATGGAAGAGTGAGATTTTGTGAACATTAGCACTTGAGAACCAGCATGGTATCTCAGCATAAATATTGAGCATCTTCCTTGAAAACTAATAGATCCTTAATTCTGACTGAGGGTACATCTGCACTGTAAAATTAATGCAAATCAACACCTCTTTTATTGTCATGGAATCCTGGCGGTCATAGTTTTACAAGGTCTTTAGCCTTCTCTGCCAATGAGTGCTAGTGTCATCAAACTATAAAACCCAGGATTCCATACCATCGAGCCATGACAGTTAAAGTGGTGTCAAACTGCATTACTTATACAGTGTAGATGTACCCTAAATTACAGTCCTAACAATGAGCAAACACATAAGGACGTCAATGAATATCACACGAGCAGACTAATTTTTCACATGTTTACTCACAATTAAGATCACTTCATGGCAAATAAGGAGCATTGGTCTGAGGTCATTGGAGTAAGCACAAATGCATCACTTGCCCTTAGGTCATAGGGCGGAGGTGGTATATTCTATTTATATTTCATCAGTCTCTTATTTAATTTGTCGTTATTATTCTGTGTCTGGTCCATATAGAACAAAAAAGGTACTTCAGATTTATATAATCATTAGTGAAAGATTGCAGAACATGTCACATTTTGGTGTGCAAATGTGCACTATGCAAGTTTCCAAGATGCCCCCCTTACTTGCCACTGATTCACTAATATCCATGGATATTGACAGTATCCACTGGCAAAGTGGAACTTGTGCAAAGAAAGATAAACAAAATAGTAAAGGTATTGAAATCATACCTGATGAGTATAGTGAGCTAGGCATGTTTATCTGGAAAACAAAAGGGTAAAGCAGAGAAGGAGAGAGCATGATAATTATTTAAATCTTTGAAAGAACAACATATTAAAGATGGAGCAAGCTTCTTTGCTGCTGTTCCAGAGACTAGGACATGAAGCAATGGTTTCAAACTTCAGGAAAAGAAGTTCCACCTAAGCATTAGGAAGATCTTCCTAATAGTAAGATCTGTTTGACAGTGGATCTGCTCCCATCCAGTGGTGTGGACTCATCTTCTCTGTAGGTTTTTAAACAGAGGCTGGATGGCCATCCATTGGGAATGCTTTATGTGTTCTTCCATGGCAAAACAGAGTCAGACTTGATGGCTCTTTGTTTCTCTTCCAACTCTATGATCTTATTATTCATCCACTCTGTTGCATGTCTATGTGGCATACAATTAAGAAATTTTTTGGATTTGGTTTTTCTTGTGACCATTAAAAAAACAAGTGTTGAATATCTAAGAAATTTATTTTCACATAATCCATACGCTCCAAGGCTGGCAATGCCAAGATATAGGTGTCATTGACATGGGCAACAAAATTGAGGGCTGATCCAAAGCATTGCTTCAAACCATGAAAAAAAGCAGATAAGAAATAAAAACAAATTATTATTATTTGAAGCACAACAAAATGAGTCCACAGCAAACAAGATCACTCTGCTAGCTGTTGTATTGGATCACACATTGGACACTTCCCAAGTGTCTAGGACTGTGTGATGTATCAGTGAATAATGTGTGCAGCTCCCAGTAAGGTGGGATCTTCTTCTTCTTCTTCTTCTTCTTCTTCTTCTTCTTCTTCTTCTTCTTCTTCTTCTTCTTCTTCTTGAGACAAAGATAAGTGCCATCACATTTTCACTACATCATGAGGTGTGGGGAAAATGGGATGGTAGTAATGGCCCATTTGAACAGTGGAACTGGTTCTGAAATAAATCTGAGCCAGTTATTCACACCAACCTAGAAATTCAGGACTGCTCTGGAGCTTCAGGGAAGCTAAGGAAGGGGCAAATCAGATGAACTGCTTTTGTCCTGCACTGGAGCCAGATGTCCCTGGATACCATCTGGACACCTAGATGATATCCAGCAATATCAACTCCCAGAAATACTAGTTACTTTTATCCCTGTGCAGGATATATACGGCCAATGAAGATGGGCCCTAGGTTGCCAGGTGGAATGCAGGACAACATGTTTGAACCCTTGTAATGGGAGTGTTTTTTTAATCTGACTTCTGGCCCTGAAAGGAAGTGGCAGACGTCATCTAGTGGGGTCATGCTATGATCTAAAGTTCCATATTCTAAGAAAAAACATGTATATGTTATTTGAAGATGGAGCAGGGGGAATTGGAGGTGGGGTGTATGACTAAGAATCGAATATTCCTGTTGTGGGAGTTAATGTGTCTGGAACTGTTTTGTGACTCTCAGTTTTGACTCAGTGCTGTAATTTTGTGGATTGTTAAAACATACAGCATCTGTCTAATGTCCTCTTTGCAGATTGTTCATTTTTGAGAGTTTACATTTAGGAACTGGAATTGTCTGTCATGAAACCTTGCCTCAGCATGTCATAAATGCTATTTCCCTGCCTGCACAGTAGTTCCCAGATGGACTGCCACGGCACTTGATGTGTGTCCTCAACATCAGGCTCTAAATGACTAACAAAAAATTGGGACATTACATGAGTCTACAATTGCATATATTATGTTTATTTATACTCATTTTTTTCTCCACAAAGACTACCAAGTTTTTCATCAGAGTTCAAATAACTTTTTACGAACATAACTCTCAGTATAATATAGTAAATGCTTCCAAGATTTTGAGAAATTCTCATTAATCCCCCCCCCCCCTTTCCAGGCAATCTGGGAGATGATTGAGGTCGTAATCCAAAGCAGAAGTTACCCTTGCTCTGGTTTGCTAGATGCTGTTTTTCTACAATGTCTAATGTCACAGGAGACAATTTCATCAAGATTTAACATATAACACAGAGAACAAATGATGGGCTCCAAGCCACTGCAGGGAATAGATTATGCTGAAATAATGTGTGTGTGTGTATACCATGCTGTTTCTCTCCAGATGGCTAAATCAATATTAAAATAGAAGAGCAACAAGCCAAAAAGATATTTAAAATGCATGTCAAAAGAAGCGCAGCAGCAGCAATAAAATATGAGAAGAGAGCAAGGCCAAACCAGGAAGACTAAGCATAAGGGAGAAAAGTCACACACACAAACACACACAGACACAGACACACACACACCTGCTGAAAAAGAAAAGCTTTCAAATAGTGACATTATGGTGATCCACATGATATATATTTCTATAGAATTTTTTCCCTGCATATAGCCACCAGCTAAATCCTGAAAAAATGGTGTCATGTGCCCCCAAAATATCATCAGATAATCCTTGAATGTAATAATGTATCTGCACTGTAGAACTAATGTAGCTTGACACTTTTAACTGCCACAGCTTAATTTTTTGTTATCCTGGGATTTGTAGTGTGGTATTTGTTCTTTATCAGCACAGAATAAAGACCTTGTAAAACCACAAGTTGCAATATTCTATAGAATTGAGCTATGGCAGTTAAAATAATGTCAAACTTTATTAATTCTGCAATCTAAATGCACCCTAGCACTAACTGAGCTTTAAGGAGCAGAATTCTGCACTAAATTTTAAAATACTATTCAAGCTCACCTTCCTCCATGAGTACTCCAAACAAGATGCATCTAGGCCAGTGGTTCCTTTGGTCCTCCACTTGTTTTGAACTTCAACTTCCAGAAATCCCAGCCATCTAACCAGCTATTAGGAATTGTGGGATCTGAAGTCCAAAACACCTGGAAGATGAAAGGTTAAAAACCACTGGTCTAGGCAAACTGGTGGAGTATGTGCTCTGGATGTACATCTGTTGAATCTATACATCTAGTTGCAGCCACCACCTGGACCTCCAGGAACAAAGATAGTTCCAAGAGCAGCTCTTATGATTCTTTCCCACACTAATTTCTCCCCATTTTCTCCCACCATCTTTGTATGCTAGTGTAATGGAGTCCCACGGGGGCTATCCCATGACACACAGTCACTTCTGGTGGCTGTCCAACGAAATCCATCTCACCAGAGTGCAAAAACCGAGAGAGAAGTCAATTTTCAGGAGTCAGATGTTCCCCACTCTTAAGGAAGTTTCCTCCCACTTCCTCCACTTCTCTCCTGTCCATGGAATAAGATCCTTAAATGTGAAATTGATCTGTCAAGGGAATTTCAAGTCCATAAAGACATTATTTCTATGTCAGAGGTTCTCTAGATTAGATATAGAATCTCATCACATGGAGGTCCTTGATGCGGGGGGTTGGCAGTAAGGTAGATCATGAAGCAGCAGAGGAAATCCATCTCCTGCATTGCCTGTTTGCTATCACATGCTCCTGCGCTGTCCTCATGATTTCTAATTTGAACACAGGTAGTCTCCTGTGTTCATAATCCCCCTCCCCATAGAGCACTTCACATCGTGGAGCTCCACCAGAAGTAGAAGTACATAATGTGATCAGATCCAGCAGGCTCCGTGCTGGCTGCATCGGCAAAGTGTTCTTAGATGTGTAATTTTACTATTGTGGTGCAATCCATAGACTTGCCCTATCCAGATTTGTTTTACAGTTATCTAAATTCATTCCATCACTAAATTCAAATTCTCCTTCACAACCACCACCACCACTCCCAGCCTCCCAAGATGGTGTTGGGATGGGGATACCAAACTGTCTGCCATCTGCATTTTGACGGCACCCAACTCTATACCCAATGGTTTCACATATACATTTTGCACCTATTTCTGTAGTTAAATAGGTTGCAAGGCATAGATTATCACCTTTGTCAAAAGAATGCTGCTTATCCTCTGCTTCTGACCTCACTTTTAATAATATTAGCTCCATGTCTACTTATAAAATAATTACACTGAAAATAGAACAACTAAATATAGCCAGTAATGCCACTTTGTTTTTTATTATCCAAATTGCTAGGTTTACAAGATTTGCCAAACGAATCTTCCCTGGGAGAAGCAGAAATGCAAAACAGTTTGATTTCTTGTGAATCTGGGACACTTCCTAATTACATGTATACAAAACATCCAGCAAGATTCAGCCATATCAAAATCATGTGGAAAATAGTCTATGGTGATCCATAAATGTGCTTGATTAAAGGTACACTTTAAATCACCTCCAATTTACATACAAAAATAAAGACAACACATACTACATGAGGAAAACATGGTTTTTGGAAAGGAGTTTGTGTGTGTTACAGCACATAAAGGAATACATAGGCTCCCTTTAAAAAAAGAAATATAATGTTAAATGGGTTTTGTAATAATAATGTTCACTGTTTGTCTTTAGTAGGTGCTTTGCTTCAAATTATATTATTTCCTTCTAAATTCTGTCAGCACTGAAAATACAAAGCCTTGGAATGGAAGTTGTCCAAAGCCTAAATGTTCTTGACAGCAAAGTATTTTGTAAAACATTCTCACAAAAGAAGTGGTGAATGTGGCACCTTGTTCATACATAACCATTATTTCTGCAAATAGAAATTCCCAAGAACAACAAGAAAGGGAAATATTGGGTAGTTGTGATAAATTGCTAAAGAAATGGACAGTAAAAACTTTGGCTTTAGGATACTCCACAGACACAAAAATCCAGAGATGCTCAGTAGGCATGATAACAAATCGAAAAATAGCGATTCTAAAATCAAATGTGTGTTTATTTTTTTTTGATTAGTATATCAAAGACTTACAAAAAAATTCCCAAAATTTTCGGAAATGTAACTTAAGTACTAACGAAATTCATTAGAAATTAGTATGCCTGATCATGCGCTTTCAGATGGTTTTTGCCTACAACTCCCAGAAATCCTAACAGCTGGTAAATTGGCTGGGATTTCTGGGAGTTGTAGGCCAAAACTTGAATAAACCACACTGAATTCTAGATGGGACTCTCCAAATAGGAAGGAGGGAGGGAAGGAGGAAGGGAGGGAGGGAGGGGGTTTTCTATTCTTGGAAGCAGCAAAAGAAAAGGAGGAGCCCCCCCCTCGCTCCTCGCTGCCTCTCTCTCACCCCGATCCTGAGGGAGCGAGGGCCCAAGTTTGCCCAGGCTGAGAGGAAAAGGAAGAGGCCTGAGGCTGTGAGGAATGGTGGGAGTTGAAGTCCAAAACACGTACCTGGAGGGCTGAAGCTGGTCCCTGCGATGGGGCAAGGCAGAGCAACGGGGAAGAGAAGCATCTGAGAGAGCGCCGGGAGAGAGAGGAGAAGCGCGCGCGTGTGTGTGTGTGTGAATCAGGCCCCTGCGATGGGGCATGCATGGCAGCAGAGCAACGGGGAAGAGAAGGAGGGGGGAAGCCTGAAGAGAGAGGAGAAGCGTGCGCGCGTGTGTGTGTGTGTGAATCAGGCCCCTGCGATGGGGCATGCATGGCAGCAGAGCAACGGGGAAGAGAAGGAGGGGGAAGCCTGAGAGAGAGGAGGAGAAGCGTGCGTGTGTGTGTGTGTGTGTGAATCACTTTCCAGAATGCATTGCCTCTACCTAGCAGCAGCGTCACTTCCAGTTCCCCATAGAAATGCGGAAAAAGAAGAAGCTGAATGAAGGCGGGAAGGAAATGAGGGGGAGAAGATAGGGAGAAGTGAGTAGTACAATAATTAATTAATTAATAATTAAGAATTTATTACGATCCTAACGCAAATTGTTGGCCTCACGGACCGTAAAAGGAAGTCTACTTCCTGGTTCGGGGCAGCGATCCGTAAAACAACAAAAGTCCCATTAATTACGGATTTCTAACGAATCAATTAGATTTCCGTTTCAATTTTAGCATGCCTAATGCTCAGCTCCCATTATATACAGTGGCATAGGAAAATAAAATGTCAAAATCAAGGGGTTTTTTTGGATTTCAAAAAAAATATTTTCAAGCTGGGGATACAGATTCTGTAGATGTGGATGGCCAATTGCAGTCACTAATGGAAAGTATGCAGACTTCCTGTTTCCTTTTCCACACTAATTCTTTTCTTGAATCATTGCAACCTGCAGCTCCATATGACACCGAGTTTCACATGCATTATGTTTTATGTAAATCGCCTGGAGCATTTTAATGGAGGGCGATTAACAAGTGAGAAACTGATGATGATGATGACGGTTATAAGTACAACTGATGTTATATGTTTTGTAAAGAGCAAGCATAAGTTTATTTCTTTCCAGATTTTCTATTTATCCCAGATTATCTGGCAGTGTAGGCTCATATAATCCAGTTTAAAGCAGAAAACCTGAGATCCTAGGATATAGTGCTTGTCTTGAAGGATCCCTAATTTATAAAACTACCAAAAACCCCTTCGTTTTTGTCTGCACATTGAAAGGATAAAATGGTGTGTTTTCATTAAGGAAAAATTACGAATGAAGTCCCTAGACTGAAGGAAATAATAGTACTACCCTCAGACACAAACATGAATTTTCTGAAATATAACAACTAGCAAGTACCACACAATTAAACAGGAAATAACACTTTCAAACCAGAAACAGAAATGTTTTCAAATTATGTTACATAGTGTTATCATTCAAGATTCCCCCATGCCCCATGAGCATAAAATAGAGCAGATTCTCAGTCTCACAAACAACTCATAAAATATGCTATGCATTTTCAACTAGTGTTCCAAGTTCTGTTACTGTCTCTTTGAGAACTGCATCTACTCATAGAAACTGCATCTTCTTCAGAACGGGATTTATATGGCTCACCACCAGGGAATACTGAAACTTTCAGAGTGTGTTGGAAGTGTAAGGAAGACCCCGTTTTTAATGTAGCAATCATTTCTGTCCTTTGAATGTTTGCTTCCAAGTTCTGCAGAAAGCAACATCCCCATGTGTATCATAATTAACTGATAATTCCAGGATATCAATTTTAACAAGCATTCTCTAGATACATTTTTTTAATAACAACCCTTTTTGGCTTGCTACTGTACCTGTACATTCCTCATTGTATTACTCAGGTAAGGCATTTGCAACCACTCTAAGCAAGACTTGTATATTCTAGTTAGATTTTTTACTGATTAGCAACTACAGTTTAACTTTTGTTTTCTTTAAACTGTTGATATTTTGTTTTTAGCCGAACTGTCTGTATGTGTGTGTGAGAGAGAGACTCAAACAGAATCAAACTAGTCAGCCCTCCACATTGAATTTCATCATTTGCAGATTTGACTAATATGGCCTTTCTAGAAATCTCTGCATCCTACAGTGTAACTCTATGATGAACTTCCACCAGAAATTGACTGTAGAATTGTGTTAGAGAACATACACATTCTTAGAGTGAACAGCTATCTAGTAATCTCTAGGTCCTCTCTAGAAATCTCCTGAAATTCATTGTAGAATTGTGCTAGAGAACTGCAGATTTCTAAAGAACACCTGTCTAGAAATTGACCATACATTTGTGTTGTTGAACATACTAGTCTTATGCAATTTGGCAAAAAAAGTATGCCATTTTTAGTTCGGTTTTCAGATAACCCCTTATTTGTTTTATTGAGAAGTTAGTCGAATCAGAAGGGGTGTGCCCATTTTAAATTGGAACGATTTGGTCAATTGGCTCAAATTAGAAACTTCAGAGGCTCATTTTAAGGCCTATTTGCATAAAACCTACATCAGTTTTAGACCCCATTTACAGCTGTAGGCCTGCCAAGTTTCAGAACAATTCACCAATCTACTGATTTTTAAAGAATTGTTTTAAGTTTTTACCATAACATTTTAAATATAAGACAAACTGCAAGAGAGTGTTCTGTGAATTGTAGTTGCCAGTTGTGTCCATTCTTAGCCAATCAGAGCATGGACACAACCAAGCTTCTTATTGGCCAAGAAACAGAGGGAGAGGAAAGCTTCAACTCCCATTATGCTTTGAGAGGAAGTCAGAGACTTTTAAATGCCCTCCCTATGAAAGTGCTGCTGGGAAAGCGAGTTTCCAGCAGGGCCCTCCCTGGAGGAGGAGCCTAGGAAACTTTTACAGAAAAAATGGGCACTGCTGCTGCTGCCACAGAGGGAGAAAAGACACTGAAGTTAATCTCATTTTCTACAGAAGCCCCCGCAGCAGATCCCTGTATCAGGTATATTGCAGAGATAACGCCATCCTCTCCAGTAGCCAAAAAAATCTTGCTCTCTTGATTTGATTCAGCCAGCTTTCCAGTACGGTCCCCTCTCCCCCGATCTTATTTTCAGGGATGTACAAAACTGATCTGGGTCCAACCCTATTATATATTACTAGAGAGCGCATCTCTCCAGGAATGAATAGGCCCATTATAGGAATTTCCAGAAATTAATCATAGATTTGTGTTGGTGAATTTTAGCTTCCACAACAAATGCAGGTTTGGAGCCTGATGTGTCTAGCTTCCCAGAAAACCAGGTGAGACACAATTGGGTTAAAGGCAAAATCAGATACTTTGTTCTCAATGGCCAAAAAGAATGTCAGCAAAGACAGCACTCCAAATAATATTTCTGATTAGTTCAGAAAGTGGCAAACTAGGATCCACTCCTTGGTTGGTCAGGAGCTCTGTGGTCGCTGGTTGGTTCTGGTCATGATGGGAAGCTTTAATGAGCTGTCACTGGATTAATTTGAAGATTGTGGCCATGTATTTATTGCATAGGAGAGGAATATGATCAGAAGGGAATCAATAATGGTCTGAAATAGGTTTGGCTATATCAGCTTGGGTGGCATTCCAGTAAAACAAAAGAGTAATTAGGTTTCCAGCCATTTCAATGAGAGCCCCAGGGAGGGGTCCGGCCTGGTGACAGGGATGCACAAGTGTTCCCAGGAATAAATCAGATCAAATTAGGAAGAAATAGGAAAAGATCCAAAGGCTTCTGGGTAAGCCCGTTGTGTGTCCCAGGAGTCTTCCCAGAGTGTTGTGAGGGGATTGTGATAACCATGAGGCTACATCCTGAGGTCTAGGATGCAGCAAGGGAATATTGCATGGGAAATTCATGAAAGATTACTATAGGAGAAAGAGAAAAGTCAACACAAGATTGCTGTATGTCTCAATGGAGTCACAAACCATAGTTTATAATTTTGGGGTTTAATTTTTTTATAACATTGGAGGATGCACCCATTCCTAGAGGGAACATATATCCAGGAATATCTAGCTCCTCCAGCACAATTCTATGGACATTTTCCATTGGAAGTTAACCAATAGGGTTGCACAGGGGAATCTAGAGGTTTTTTTTAATTGAAATGGTCACAAGTTTTTAAAAATGCTTTTTACCCTAACCTCAGAAAAAAGGAAGAGCCTTCTGTAGTCACAACATGGACAGCAACCAGTCCCAAGGCCATTCTTACGCGCTCATCTATAGGATCTAGCAGAGAAAAGAAATACCTTACTCTATGCAAAACATATATAAGCAGCTTTACATACAAACTTTTGTTCATGGTCAACAACAGAGTCTAATGTAGGTAGGAAAGAGAAGAAAATGGATAAAGATTGGAGTGATGCAGGAAAAGAATGGGTGTAAACACGAAGTCTAAAAACATGAAAACTAGCAATTAGTGAGTATAGGCCTGTAAAAATTGCTAAATCTAAAAGTTTTAAAGTACAATGAACAAAGAGGTTTTTAAGGGAAATAGTAAGTTTTGCAATGTCTCAATTTTGACTTTTAAAATGTTGATCCCATTATAAACCCCTATTATGTTTCATCTGCAAGCCTCCCATAGCAAACTGAGTACAATGTGACAAGGAAAGGCATAGAAAGTATGGAATGGAACATTTTCAGGTGGAAGTCAAATTTTAGGCATAGAGAGCTGTACAAAAATCTAAATAGAGACCTATGAAGTAAAAACATTACCTTTAGTTTTTTAATACTGGAGTGCAAAAAAATCATGGTTTCTTGACACAATGCACTAATGCACTCTGTATTAAAGCAAACTGTGGGGCTTCTAAGCTTGCCAGCTAAACGTCTTTATTCTCAACAGCAGGAAGCCGCAGGCATTACCATGTCCTCTCCTTTCCTAATTGGTGCATAAAAGTGGAAGATTTTGTTCACCTGAAAATTCTTTTCTTTTTCGTTTCCCTTTCTTCATTATCCATACACCCCCATTTTCTTTTCCTGGTTGGTGCTCTCACTTTGCGACTTTCTTGAAGAAAGCACAGCATTTGGTCCACAGTTAAAACTGCAACAGACAGGAAAGTGTACTTCTGGCCATTATGTGTAGCCTTGGAAATTGTGAAGTGGGTGGAAGAGAAATGGAAATGAGGTCTATTTTACAACAAAGCAAAAGCCTGTCTGCCACCACCATTTCTGTGTTTTGCCAGTTTTCATAGTCTTTCTCCTGCTTCTTGCAATGGATCTCCTGGGGCTCTAAGAGAGATCCACGAGACAAAGGAAAACTAGTGTCTCAAATTGCAACAACTTTATTACAGCTTTGCTAATTATTATCATTTGCAGACTGGTGGTTAAATGTCATGGCATCAATCCCAAATATGTTTCTGCTACATCCCTGATTATCTGCAGGGCTGATCCATGCCATATAGCAAACTGTCATAGTGTCCAGACTAGATGAGTCACTTCCAGAGCTGTTATTGGATCAAACTGGCTGCAGGAAAATACCATGTAGAGAATATCAGCTATGATTAATGTTGAGAGAAGTAGGACAAGAGAGCTAGAGTCAACAATGGCTTTGAAATTGAAGCAGTTGGGTTAGAGCATTATCATCTTTGTGATACTCTGGGTTTTTTTTTAAGTTGCTTGTTAGAATATTTCATTATAATCAGAGTATAACCTCCATATCCATGTGAGAATACATCCCTGGACTTTGCATGGATAAGCAAAACCTCAGAAGATAGCAAGCGAGCCCAATTGAAATGTGTGCTGTCTAGCCCAATAATATCACAAGGCCATGCTGGATGACCTAGAAAATATCTAGAGAGCATATGTTTTGTTGGGTGTGGGGAAATGGAACTTCAGATACTGGTCCCATAGCTATGAGGGTCCTACTATGTAGTTCCAAGGTATTACAAAGTAATTAGCTGCTGTTAGAACTCCAGGCTCTTTCCTAGCTCTAAGAAAGAACTGAATAGTAAAATTTAGTTATTTCAAAACTTATAATGTCACAAGTCACCACCTTGTGATACAAGATACACTGTAGTAGTGAGGCCAGATGTGTACAATATAACTGACCCTGGACGGCGTGACTCTATGTTCGTCGTCTTCCGTTAAGAGCCTAGGGGTAACCTGCTGTCGATGGAGGCTCAGGTCTCCAGCGTCAGCAGGGTGGCATTTTTCCATCTCCGACAGGCGAGGAAGCTGGCCCCCTATTTGTCCCGGTGCGACTTGGCCACAGTGGTCCAAGCCACGGTCATCTCAAGGCTCGACTACTGTAACTCTCTGTACATTGGCCTTCCTTTGTCCGTGATCCGGAAGCTTCAGCTGGTGCAGAACGCTGCAGCCCGACTCCTGGCAAGGGTCCCGGTTGGCTGTCACATCTCGCCAATTCTGCGCGAACTGCACTGGCTTCCAATAGTGTCATGCTCCAGACACTTTCCAAGTCCAAACCAGAGCAACACCATGCTACAGCCCCGGCTTCAACAAGGCCTGAAAACAGGCCTCTGCAGCCAACTCCAAGTGAACTCCAAGCCTCCAAGACCAGGCGCATCCCTGTTGGTTCCCGCGCCGATAAGCCAGCTAAGATTCATGAGACTAGCGATACTCCCCAACCTCCAGGTGTTTGCTCTAATGAGGGAACATTCCATTCTGGCCAAGAAGCAATGGGAACCGAAACCTTCCCAGCCGATCCTGGGAAAGTTGTCCGACGCAGTCAGCGTTTTCGGGAACGGAGTCATCGGGGCCCTTAAAAGCTGGGTCCGGGGAGAGCTCCGCATCTCGAGTCAACTTTTGATTTCCTTGCCTTGACTTTGGAACTGTGTTGGGCCATGGAGGCCTTCTAGTTGGAACTTTACTTTGCTAAGCTTTGACTCCAGAAGATTAAGGACTAGCCATTTGCGGCATTTCTACTTTGCTTAAGTTTGGAACTTCTCAAGCCTTTGGTGTGCCTGTATCCGGGATTGGGCGCAACCTTTCTGACTTCTATTTTTGCTTCTTTCATTTATTTTAATAAAGCATTTAACCGCAGAAACTGTGTGTTGGTTTACTCAGGGTCCGGTTCAAGCTCTAGTCGCAACAGATAGTATGCCAGATCACCTTCAAAGTGTTAGTCTTGACTTTTAAGGCCTTACATGGTCTGGGGCCAGTGTACCTGCGGGACCGTCTCATCCCATACCGTCCCACTAGACCTCTGCGCTCTGAAGAGCAAAACCTCCTGGTCATCCCTAGTGTTAAGACCTACCGGTTCACCGCGACTCGTCGGCGGGCTTTCTCGATCGTGGCTCCAACCCTTTGGAACTCTTTGCCCGCTGACGTTCGTGCCATTCAGGGCCTTCTCCTTTTCAGGAAGGCTTGTAAGACTTTGCTGTTTCGGCAGACCTATGGAGCTGGATAACCTGTTGTGTTCCTAGCCACCTTGCAACTTTGTCTACTGTTGTTGTGTTTAGTGCGCGACTTATTGTCGTTTATATGCTGTTTTTAATGCTGTTTTTAACTTGATTTGCTTGCATTGTGTTTTATGATATGCTTGTTTTTATTATGTATTGATTGATCTGTTGTGAGCTGCCCCAAGCCACTGGGGGGGGGGGGGGGAGAAATGCAAATAAATAAATAAATATTACTCAATGTTTGCAATGTGTTTCTTCTGAACACAACAGAAACCCATTCACATCACACAAGTATCATGCTATTATTCCACTTTAACTATCAGGGTTTCATCTTATGGAGTCCTGAGGGTCAGAAGCTTACCAGAAGGTGTGTAGGAAGTGTAGTCCACTTAAGCTGCAGAAAATAAAAGTATGCATTGCTTGCAGTGCAATGCCATGGCCACACATAATTTGGAATGGGAAAGATCTTGCTCAATCCCTCCCTCTCCAGTTTAAGTAAAGCCCCCTCCCTTATGCTTCTTCTACTTGCATGCAGACCTTATGGAACTAATAACAAATTCACCTTTGCTTGCCTTCTCTTCCACTCTACCCTTTCCCTCTTTTGCTTATTTATAGGTTTTAAACAATGCACTTGTTTAAGTCCCGCAGGGCATCATTTTGGAACACAGGAGGGCGGGGTGCAGGATAGAACAGAAATAAAGCAATGGCTGTAATGGTAAACATCCTTCAGTATGCAAATGTATTTGCTTCTTCAAAATATTTTCAAATTTTACATGGTTTATAAAGAGTACCGTGCTTCTAGCATTAAAAGTGAAAAGAACTAGCACTGAGATCCTAGGGCAATCTTCCAATTTTCAAGCCTTAACATGCATTTTTATGGTAATTTTCTTTCTTGGTAAAATAGTAAATTGCTACACATACATACTGGAAAAGTGCACCAAATTTAAGTGCTGGCTTGTATTATATGCTGTAGGCTTTAGAGGAGCAACCTGCTTTAAAAAACAATCTATATTTTCTTGTAATAGATCCAACATATATTGAAAATGTAGCTTGAGGCCATTGCTCCCAATCCAGGTCCAGCCCAGGGAAACATAAACAAACTTCTCTATCTCCTGTGTCTTCCCCCAGTGTTAACAGAAGCTATATGAGCAGGAAAAAAGAAACATTAACCCCGTGCCTAATTTCCCTTCCCCACAAAAAAAACTTTTCCTGTCCATGTTATAGAGTTTCCTCAGTCTGTCTTTCCAATCAGCCATTAGGAACTGAGTCAAGGTGCAATGAAAAACTGGAGCTCAGATCTCCAGCCTTAGAGCATTTTAGATGGAAGCACTTAGCTTGCAGACTGGCAAGGTATAGGTCACAACAGAACTCCAACTCCAGACTAAAGACCTCATCAGGCAGGGTTTTTTGCCCATCCTAGCATGCTACCAGCATGTTGCTGGGGCGGAGTCTGCTGGAGCCCATCATATGACACAGGGCTACTTCCAGTGGGGCTCTGCTAGGCTCTATCTTGGCAGTGTGCCAGTAGTGCACTAAGATGGAGCCCTGAAGATATGAGTGACTATCTGTATCATCATTTAAGAAGCTGGGATGGTAGCCCATAACCAACCATGGTAAAGGGATGAAGCTGGGCACTGCCCCATGGCTTTCCCCTCTGCCCCCAGCTTCTGAACCTCCATCTGATGAGTTCCTTAAACTATAACTATGATAAAACATTGAACCATAACTCTTGGAAAAGAATTAAAAGTCATGAGATCACCTTTATTCTATAGAAGCAGGTCACAATTCCAGGCCCACCACACGTCCTTGCACTTAACTCATATCTGCACTGGCCAAAAAGATGGAATAGCATTGGCAATCAAACAACCTAAGCCCCGTCTACATTGACCATTTAAATGCAGTTTCAAACCAGAATTGAAGAAAATGGCAGATAGGAAAACCTGGAACCCGTTTGAGGCTTTGGATGGTGATTACATAACCCACAGATCACTGTTGCATATTAAGAGCTTTTCTTTTGTGTGCTTTTGTGGGAGTTTGTTGTTTAACTACTGCAGTTTGAAGCTAGCTTCAAGTTGCCTTAAATGCTAGTGCAGATGGAGATCTTTAGAAGACAAAATTAGTCTATTCTGATCTGCACCACCCTTCTCTCTCAATAGCCACATTCAGTTTGAATTGTTCTGAACAAAAAATGGCATGGTAGTTTTGCACAGAATATAGGATTACCTGTACATAGAACATTTTCTGAACATAAAACGATCTATGCATAGATCATATTAATAAAAATCTGTTTCCTGATCAAAAACACTGCTTTTTATTTAAATCACTCATACACAAATTTTGTACATAATAAGCACTTAGGTAGAGCATTTTTTTTGCACAGAAAACAGTTTTTCTGCACATGAATTATTAATGATGTTTCCTGCACAAAGCAACTTTGTATAACTTTTGCATGTAATATGTCACAAATTGCAAAGGTTTTTTTTGGTCCAGGATTCTTCACATCCTGTTTTCTCAATGTTTTTGATCCTTTTTCATAAAATATATTAGACTACTTTCCTTCCTTATTTATCACTTTTTGATATGGCCCCCATTAAGAAATGCAGGATATAATTCTGATTCTCCTTACCCAAAAAGGTTGAATTTTAAAAAAAATTCTTAAGTAATGGTTGAACCTACATTTGGTTGGAAGTATTTAACTTTGTTATTTGAGAATCAAATTCTAATTAATGACAGGCCAAAAAAAAACATCCAAGGGGCCCTTGACTAATATTTAATACTGTCAAGGCACTGCCATCCCTCAGTTGATCAAAATGACCACTAATACATTGATATCTTGTTCATGAGTATAATAATGGAGCACTCTTCCCCTGAAATTTGATCCCTAACAAACTTTTAGGGTGAGCACAAAATAGTGTTTGCAATCCTGACTGTTTTCCTGTTTGCTTATTGTCCTTCTTAAAGCTACTTTTGGCAGAACAGCAGAAGATTCTTGCCACTGAAATTGCAGCATTCTAGGAATGAAAATAAATGGCATCAGGATCAACAATTCCAAAGTTTCTCGTATGTCGCAAATTTACTGGCCAGTGGCAAAACAATGGGGCATGTGTATATTTCAATCAAGTTTTACTCCGCCTCGAATGATAGGGAGAGGCAGGATGATGATGATGATGATGATGATAGGGGCTTGAAGGAGTTCTCCTCCAAATTACAGTAATCCATCCACATTTGTGGTTTTGACTTTTTGTGTAATTGAGTTACAATGTTGTCTATAGGAAACTAGGTCCTTCACTGATCTCTTTGGTCAACTTTCTCCTATTAAGCTGCAGCACTTAGTGATTTCAAGAGAGAACACCTTTCTAGGACTCTCCAGGTCCTCTAATACAATTCTGTGTTTGACTTCCACCAGAAATTGCCCATAGAGGTGTCTGGAAGACCTTGGTGTTCTTTCAGGTTAAAACCAAATAGCAGTTTCTTTATTTTCACTTTCACAAGGGTCTTGTGCACCTAACCTCAGCAAATATGGAGAGCTGACTGTATCTGGATAGAGTACTTGTTTACCTGCTGATGGCATACTACATTTTAATGAAAAAATATGAAGAAATCAAAGACGTGGATAATCCCTTCCTGCAGTGCTATCTTCTTTTCCTTTTGTGCGAATATGCACATTTCCTGGCTGAAATAGGATTTTAAGAACACCTTTTAGCATGTGTTATTCAGCTGTTAATAATAATAATAATAATAACTTTATTTTTTTTCCCCCGCCTCCATCTTGCCGAAGAGACTCGGTGCAGCTTACATGGGGCCAAGCCCAGTAACACAGAGTTAAAACATAGCATATAAAATATAACAGTAATTTTAACCAACATAAAAACAACATTATACCAATAATAAAACAATAAAATTTGATCCATTGTACATTTTCAGTAAACATCGTGTAGCCATGCCCCTCTTTTATCTCAGTTTCTTCCGCATTTTAGAGCCTGTGTCGAAGGGCCCTTGAATAAGTAATAAGTCTAAAGGCTGGGAATTGTTTTGCTGTATAATGTGCCATGTGTAACAATTGTGCTAAATAATAATAATAATAATTATTATTATTATCATTCAAAGCAATTGGCAAAGCATATGTATTGGCAGATCAAGCCTGACATTTCTGGAATAAAACAGTTAGGGACCACGGGACAACTTCCTTATTGATGTTTTTCTCAGCTGAGAGAAATGTTTTATATACAGATATGTTTTCTGTTAGCATTTTTTAATTCTTGCAGCGTATGGTTGGTGATAAAGCCGATGTTGTGAAGCCTCTTGGATAAACCAGGACGCTTAGTTGGTAATACAAAAAACAATTCTTTACTTACAAAAACAAATCCACTTCACTTTACCGCACAATCTCTTAGAACACACGACAAGGACAGATAGCATGGTTTTATACAAAACGCCGAGGGACGCTGGTCCAGACGTCCTTCGTCACTTCCCACTCTACATAACCTGCTGGTTAACCCTTTCTGCTCCAGCAGTGTACATGGCATCTTTGCTCTGAGACAGCACCAGATATATACATACACAAATTCACATTTCACTCCTATGGTACACTCTATCAATTCCAACAATTCCCCTCTGAAATGTTAATTTCTCATTCCACACTGTTTATGTATTTCTTAAACACATATTGTTTCTAACTTTGTTCTTCTTACAATAAAACAAGCCGAACTAAAATGCATTCCTAAAATAAGAAAGAGGCCGGGAAAGTCCAAGAGGACATCAGTATGGCTTACAAATGAAGTAAAAGATGTGATTGGAAAGAAGAAAAACTCATTTAAGAAATGGAAGGCTCTTCCTACTGAGGAGAACAGAAAGGAACACAAGCTCTGGCAAACTAAATGCAAAGCAACCGTCAGGTAAGCCAAGAGAGATTTTGAGGCACATATAGCTAAGAATATTTTTTAAAAAATAGCAAAAACTTCTTTAAGTACATCAGAAGCAGAAACCCAACTAGAAAAGCAGTTGGGCCACTTGACGAAAATGGTAAGAAAGGGACAATAAGTGAAGACAATGAGATTTCTGAGCGGCTAAATGACTTCTTTGCCTCTGTTTTCACACAGGAGGACAGACAACATATGCCTGCAGCTGAGTCAGTTTTTTCAGGGAGGGAATTAAATGAATTAAACCAGATAGAGATAAACAAGGAAGATGTTCTTACATGCCTTACTAAACTAAATGTCAACAAATCACCAGGGCCAGATGGCATCCACCCCAGAGTTCTTAAAGAACTCATGTGTGAAATTGCTGAAATTCTAGCCAAAATATATAACCTTTCTCTAAGATCAGGCACTGTACCCGAGGACTGGAGGGAGCCAAATGTAACTCCGATCTTCAAGAAAGGATCCAGGGGTGATCCAGGAAATTATAGGCCAGTTAGTCTAACCTCAGTTCCAGGCAAAGTGATGGAAACCATTATTAAAGAAAAAAATTACTAAGCACATAGAAGAACAGGCATTGCTGAAGGAAAATCAACATGGTTTCTGCAAAGGCAAATCATGTCTTACTAACTTGATAGAATTCTTTGAGGGTGTAAATAAACACATAGATAAAGGGGACCCAGTCGATATTGTTTACCTTGACTTTCAAAAGGCTTTTGACAAAGTCCCTCACCAAAGGCTCCTAAATAAGCTCTTCAGCCATGGAATCAGGGGACAGGTCTTGTCCTGGATTGGAACCTGGCTAAACTGTAGGAAACAAAGGGTGGTAATAAATGGACACTTCTCTGGATGGAAAGAGGTGAGAAGTGGCGTACCCCAAGGTTCAGTTTTAGGACCATTACTTTTTAATTTATTCATAAATGATCTGGATGTAGAAGTAAATTGTGAGGTAGCAAAGTTTTCAGATGACACTAAACTATTCAGGGTAGTTAAAAATGAAACTGACTGTAAAGAGCTCCAGAAAGATCTCTCGAAATTGAGTGAATGGGCAACAAAGTGGCAAATGCATTTTAACCTAAACAAGTGTAAAGTCATGCAGATCGGGGCAAAGAACCCCAAATACACTTATCAACTGATCTTTTGTGTACTGTTATAGGCACTTGCTTTACACTCCCACACACAGCACAATCAAGATGATAATGGCAGTCCTCCATTTTGAAATCTGGGCAAAGATTCAGGGTCTTCTTCAAAACATCAAACTTATCCAGGGGCTAAGGGGCCTTCAGCCCCTGAAATTCTCAGGGTGGTCCACGAGAAGGCCTTACTGGTACATTATTTAAACTGTTATGTTTATTCATATCATGATCTGATCACCATGCTCATTATATCCCACCTTCATGGGGTTATTGGGATAACAATACAAAAGATTTCCTAGGGTAAACCCTCTTCCACCCAGCCTCAGCCCCCGAACCAAACTCAGCCCCCCGAACCAAAAATCCTGGCTACGGCCCTGATGGGATCAAAGCTTTCTGAGACAAACCAGGAAAGGGATCTTGGGGTCTTGGTGGACAGCTCAATGAAGATGTCAACCCAGTGCGCTGCAGCAGTGAAAAAGCAAATTCTATGCTTGGCATGATCAGGAAGGGAATCGAAAATAGGTCGGCAAATGTTGTATTGCCTCTCTACAAATCTATGGTGAGGCCACATTTGGAGTACTGTGTACAATTCTGGTCACCGCACCTCAAGAAGGATATAACAGAACTGGAAAAGGTACAAAGAAGGGCAACAAAAATGATCCAAGGGATGGAGCAGCTCCCTTATGAAATCAGGTTGCAACGCCTTGGTCTGTTCAGCCTTGAAAGACGGCGTTTAAGAGGTGACTTGATCGAAGTGTATAAAATCATGCATGGGATAGAAAAGGTGAATAAAGAAAAAATATTTTCTCTGTCACACAACACTAGGACTAGGGGGCACCCCCTAAAGCTCCAAGGTAGGAAAGTTAGGACTAATAAAGGGAAATATTTCTTCACCCAGAGGGTCATTGGGTTATGGAATTCACTTCCAGAGGAGGTTGTGACAGCTGTCAGCCTGGACAGCTTCAAGGCAGGATTAGACAGATTCATGGATATCAAGGGAATCAGTAGTTACTGAAATGAACATCCAAGTGCCACCTCTGTGTTGATGGAGGCAGGCAGGATTTTCCCGGGTACTGGTTGTGGGGGTCGGGAGCAGGTGAGGGTTTTTCCCTCCTTTCTGCTAGAGATCCCTGTGTACAACTAGTGGGCCACTGTGTGACACAGAATGCTGGACTAGATGGGCTGAGGCCCGATTCAGCATGGCTCTTCTTATGTTCTTATGTTCTTATTCTATGCCACTTGTAATTGTATTTCTTAGTCAATATATTCTTTTACTTTTACATACAGTATTCTTATATGTCACATATACAGAGGCTGTTATACATATATAGAGATCTCGTATTTCTGGATTACTTCATCACAAACATAATCACTTCCTGCAGAATCTTTTAACCTTAAGACATTACTGCATTCCTCTGTACACAATATAGATACACTACACATCTCATACATTTTAAGCACAATAACATTTTTACTCATAGACTGTTACACAATCATCAGTGTCAATGAAATCATCTCCACAAGGAACTTTATGGAACTTTCCTGGTTGTGATAAGAAAGGCACTAACATATATTTCTGCAACTCTTTCTTCTTTGTGTTTTGATTTACACTGACTGTTCTAACTTCCTCTTTTACCTCCTGCTTGCCTGCTTTTGGCGTAACCTTTCCTTTAGGTGTTTGTTTTTCACTACTTTCTTTCCTTTGTGCATCTATTGCTCTTTTGGGTGTTCTATTCTCTTTTCTGTCTGATTCAATTAACTCTCTTGGTGGTGATGCAACCTCAACCTTGACTGGCTGTTGTTGTTGCTCGTTCACAACACTAGATGTCTCACCACTTTCTTTATACCTGGGAAACCCATGCAGACTCTCTGCATTTAAATGTATATTAGACCAATCCATCACCTTTTCGAAATAAGCAATCTTAGACATTTTTACAGTTGTCGGGGTATCCAGAAATTTGTAACATCGTTTTCCATATCCCACCTAAACACATTTCTCTATGTTTATTTTTCTTGTTTTTCCTTTCATTTGCTGATAAAAGCACATTAGCTTTTTTTGTCCGAATATCCTGAGGAATTTCAAATTTGGGACTCTATTATACAATTTCCGGTATGGTATATCCTGCACACATTCATCCCACAATCTATTACTCAAATAATTGCATGTATGCAAGATTTCTGGCCAGTACTTGGGCGCTATTTTGCTATCTTTTAGGATGCATTTCTCCATTTCTCTCAAAACGTGCATCCTTTCTTCTGCCACGCTGGTCTCATTCTTAAATTCTCCAATTTCTGTGAAATCAACATTTCTGGCCCTTAGATACTGTTTGACCTCTTTGCTACACATTTCCATACCTTTGTCCAGTATCAGATTTCCCAATTTCGTTTCATACACATTCTCCATTAAATTTAACCAACTAGCCAATTTCTCTTTTACCTCAGACAAATCTTTTAGAAAATAGATGTACCCATATCTACTTAATCTTTCTACAAACATCATTACAAAACGTGAACCACCTGCGCTTTCTTCAAAAGGTCCTTCAATATACATGTGTGCTCTCTCAAACAAATTATTCACTTTTATCTTTGATCTTTTGTGTACTGTTATAGGCACTTGCTTTATACTCCCACACACAGCACAATCAAGATGATAATGGCAGTCCTCCATTTTGAAATCTGGGCAAAGATTCAGGGTCTTCTTCAAAACATCAAACTTAGCATGACCCATTACTCTATGGAACAAATGCATGCATCTGTCATGCTGAATTGTACTACCAACACACATAACTTCCACATTGTCTTCTTCACCAAATCTGTTGACTTTCTCAAACATTTCATACATTTTATTACGTTTTACTCCTTTGCCAAACAAGTTTCCCTTCTCTGTTGTAAATATAACAGTATATTCCCTTGAATGACACTCTATACTGTTGTTCTGTTAACTCAGCTACACTCAATAAATTAGACTTCATTTCTGGAACAAACAAAACCTTTTGCCAGTACAATTTTAAACAAGAAATGTAACAAGTTCCAAATTTGTTGAAAAGTTGTACTGAGTTATTTGCAAGAGATACTGAAGATCCATGCAAAGTCTCCACATTTCTCAAATTAGCCAAATCATTAGTGATATGGTGGGTTGCTCCAGAGTCCAAAACCCATTTACTGCTTCTACTGGAATTACATCCTACTGCAGCAACCATCACTCTTGCTCCAGGTTGACTTGATGATCCACCTCCACGTCCTCTGCCTCTGTTGTAATAGCCTTTTTTCTTCACTTTGCAATCTCGAGCCAGGTGTTCCCTTGAATTGCAGATAAAACACCTCCTTGCTGCAGGCACACACACATTGGCAAATACTGGCTCCATTCCTCTCGGCTTGGGTGACTCCCCCTCAAGCTGACATGATCCTTGCTTCTCCTCCAAGGACAGGTTCTTTTTAGACTCCGTCTGTAACTGCAGCTCTAGCAACTCCTCTGCATACCCAAGGGCAGGCACTATTCCTTTCAGCCTTTGCAACTCCCCCTCTGGCCGGCATGCTACTCGCTGCTCCTTGCATCTGTCTGTCTCCCTCAATGGCTCCATCTGGCAATGCCTTTCCTCTGCATGCTCCACAGGTTGGCAGCCAATCTTCATCTTCTTCACATCAAGGCACATCATTGATTTATGGCTGTTCTCTATCTTAGTGAGTGGATTGGACCCAGTCAGCTATTTCTTTGGAAGATCTTCGGTTGCACCCGAAATTCAGCCCAGCTATTTTCCTATAGCCTCCGGCAATCTCCCCTCTGATCTGGCTACTCACAAGACTCAGTGGCTTTATGGCTTCACACTCCAGGACCATAAATCCTCAGGGTCCCAGCACTGTCTCCCCTCTAGCAGCAAACCCTTCTGCTGCAGCTCTGGTTCAGCCTTGCGTCCTTTCCAAAAACTCCAAGCTTCAAACAAACTTTATCACCTTCCTTGGCACTGGGCCCATAACCATTGTTAGCATTTTTTAATTCTTGCAGCGTATGGTTGGTGATAAAGCCGATGTTGTGAAGCCTCTTGGATAAACCAGGATGCTGAGTTGGTAGTACAAAAAACAATTCTTTACTTACAAAAACAAATCCACTTCACTCTACAGCACAATCTCTTAGAACACACGACAAGGACAGATAGCATGGCTTTATACAAAACGCCGAGGGACGCTGGTCCAGATGTCCTTCTTCACTTCCCACTCTACATAACCTGCTGGTTAACCCTTTCTGCTCCAGCAGTGTACATGGCATCTTTGCTCTGAGACAGCACCAGATATATACATACACAAATTCACATTTCACTCCTATGGTACACTCTATCAATTCCAACATTTTCCTCTTAACAGATTGTATTTTTCTATTAAACATATTATAATTTCTATTTTGCCTCATTAAAAATCTACATAATCATAGAAATGAACTCAATCAAATAATAATTAGATTTCTTAGCAAAATGAAGATTGAATGGACAGCAAAACTACAATGGCAACCTAAAGCTCTCTGTCTCTGGTACAAAAGATGGGAAATGCTTTTCTCTCCCTTAATAAACACACTTTTATTTACTTCCTCATGACAAAAGCAAAAGGATCAACACTTCTATAAAGTGTTTTGTGGAAGACAGGAGCCTAGAGAATGCCTGCCCTTTGTTTCACCTCAATGTATCTTTCTTTGCTCTACATACTCCAGCCTTTTGCTTTCTTCTTACTTATTGAAGCCACTTCCCTGCATTCAAGTTAGACTCTTTGTTCCCTTTGTCTGGGAAAGGAGCATCCATGGTACTCCAACCCCAGTAATGATTGCTAGCTTACATCTATATGTGATAAGTTGAACTAGTGTTTTGTGAAAAGGTGAGAAGTGTATCATGCTTGGTGGTATCAAAAGTCCAATCAAAAGGGCATCTACAGGACATCTAAGACCCAATCAATCCCAAATACAGGCATGAACATAGACTGTCATATATTGGTGGTAATCAACATAAACTAGATGTCTTTCAAGGACCTTTCCCCTAAATGGCTCATTTGGAACTGAGCAATAATTACCCAAACCCTCTGGTTCCTTGTTGCTTATTGTTAGGAGTGACCTAACCACAATTTCCTCAAGGGCAACAAGAACCACTCTTCCATTTAAAGAACTATTCACCAAAACCTGGATCCACTAAATTATACCCCCTCTATTAGCCAGCAGAGATTAAGACCAAGAGAATATATGGGAGGTGTTGTTACAAACACATCTACATTCTCAGGCCTCAAAAGTTAAGAGGGATCCCAAAGAACTAAAGCAGGTAGTGCACTGCCCTACTTATTTGGGCATGCATCTATAAAGTGTAATTGTCACTGCAGAATTAAACAAAACCAAAAATCCACAAGAGAGTGATATCTTTATTGGCCAATCAAAATACATCATGCAAACTTTCAAAGCTCCATTTGCTTTTTCATCAGACAATTGCTTTGTTTAATTGATAGCAAATAATTCTTAAAAGCTATGTATTTGCAAAAGTAACAATAATATCTCTCAAAATGTGTTTAAAAATCATACAGGAGAAAAAAAGGCTTTGAAACCTACATTTTTATATATACATATTTGTTTATAATTAAATAAATACATATACAGACACATAAAGATGTGGCCCACTAATGATGTTATGCATATCCAAATGCCCTTTGGCAGAAAAAGGTTCCCCATCCCTGCCTTAGTGAGACTACAGAATCAATCTTTATCTGTCCCCTAGATAATCTTCCCTGATCATTAAGAATTTCATCAGTTTCCATTACTGTTTGGGAACTTAACATCCATGTGGCCCAATTTCTTCTACTCTTAATAGATCATGGGAGGCTAATGCTATGAATCCTTTCTCATCCTTTCTCATCTTTTCACTTGGAAAGTTTTACCAATAGAACAAACAAATCAGCAAATACTTTTATTTTTCATCATTTCATCCCCAATGAGTAAGGCTATGATTGATCTAAAGCAGGAGTCCCTGTCCCGTCCCCCCAGCTAAGACCCATAGGTCAGATGTGGGCCTCCAAGATTACTTACCCAGCTCATGCCCTAAACTTTCATCACACCCATTACAATCAGTGTTTCTACACATTTAAGAAATGGCTACTGCTGGATCTCATCACATGCTCATAGGGTGCAACCAAACGGAAGGGTTGGTTGATTGATTAAAAATCGTGGTTCTAAAAACAAATTGGGGGGGGGGGTTTGATGCTTAACGTAATGAATTACAATTTTTTTTAAAAAAAATCTTATTTGATATGTTATTACTTACAAAATTTTGTAATTGGTTCTAAATTGTCCGAAGCAGGGAAACAGGACTAACACTGTTTTAAGCACAGGCAAATCAAGGGGCAACATTTCCCTTCACCTCTGGAGTGCAATTCACTGGAGCTAAAGATTTATCTATATATATAATTTTGGTGAGTCCGTTTAAAGTCGTATATAGACAAAGAAACTATGGCTAGCAGAGGCACCAAACTTGGCAGCCTACTGGACCATTACACTCGCTACAGACAACAGCCAAAAAAGCGGACTTACATCTCCCAGCACCCCAAAAAAGCGATCCCAAAACATTGCCACCAGCACTCCCACCCGGCCCTTGGCTGCCAGCGCGAGCGTTTAGAACGTTCGCACATGGCAGCCAGAGCTCCTCCGCCTCCTCAGGAAGGCGGCGGGGGGACCTGGAAGGAGGACACACCCTCCCTCCTTCCCAGCCCTCCCGCCTCCTCCCGCCCCCCTGCCGCCCCCCGGTAAGGGAGAGTGGCAGGGCGTGGCAAGGCGAGGACACCCCTCCGCTCCTTCCCAGCCCCTCCCGCCTCCTCCCGCCCCCTCCGCCCCCGGTGGGGGAGAGTGGCAGGGGCGTGGCAAGAGGCGGGACACCCCTCCGCTCCTTCCCAGCCCCTCCGCTCCCTCCCGCCCCCCTGCCGCCCCGGTAGGGAGAGTGGCAGGGGGCGTGGCAAAGGCGGGGACACCTCGCTCCTTCCCAGCCCCTCCCGCCTCCTCCCGCCCCCCTGCCGCCCCGGTGAGAGGTGGCAGGGGGCGTGGCAAGGCGGGGACACCCCTCCGCTCCTTCCCAGCCCCTCCCGCCTCCTCCCGCCCCCTGCCGCCCCGGTGAGAAGTGGCAGGGGCGTGGCAAGCGGGGACACCCCTCGCTCCTTCCCAGCCCCTCCCGCCTCCTCCGCCCCCCTGCCGCCCCGGTACGGAGAGTGGCAGGGGGCTGGAGGGACACCCCTCCCCTCCTTCCCAGCCCCTCCTGCCTCCTCCCGCCCCCCTGCCGCCCCGGTAAGGGAGAGTGGCAGGGGCGGCAAGATGCGGGGACACCCCTCCCCTCCTTCCCAGCCCCTCCCGCCTCCTCCCGCCCCCCTGCTGCTTTCGGTAACGGAGAGTGGCAGGGCGTGGCAAAGAGCGGGGACACCCCTCTCCTTCCCAGCCCCTCCGCCTCCCTCCCCGCCCCCTGCCGCCCCGGTAGGGGAGGTGGCAGGGGCGTGGCAGAGCGGGGACACCCTCCTTCCCAGCCCCTCCCGCCTCCTCCCGCCCCCTGCCGCCCCGGTAAGGGAGGGGCAGGGCGTGGCAAGATGCGGGGACACCCCCCCCTCCTTCCCAGCCCCTCCCGCCTCCTCCCCCCCCTGCCGCCCCCGGTGAGGTGGCAGGGGCGTGGCAAGCGGGACACCCCCCTCCCAGCCCCTCCCGCCTCCTCCGCCCCCCTGCCGCCCCGGTAAGGGGAGAGTGGCAGGGGGGCATGGCAGGATGCGGGGACACCCCTCCCCTCCTCCCCAGCCCCTCCGCCTCCTCCCGCCCCCTGCTGCTTTCCGGTGGCGGAGAGTGGCAGGGGCGTGGCAAGGCGGGACCCCTCCTTCCCAGCCCCTCCCGCCTCCTCCCGCCCCCCCCTGCCGCCGGTGAAAAGGGGGCGGCAGGGGGGCGTGGCAAGAGGCGGGGACACCCCCACCTTCCCAGCCCCTCCCGCCACCTCCCGCCCCCCTGCCCCCGGTAAGGGAGAGTGGCAGGGGCGTGGCAGATGCGGGGACACCCCCCCCTCCTTCCCAGCCCCTCCCGCCTCCTCCCGCCCCCTGCCGCCCCCGGTGAGGGAGTGGCAGGGGCGTGGCAAGATGCGGGACACCCCTCCCCTCCTTCCCAGCCCCTCCCGCCTCCTCCCGCCCCCTGCCGCCCCCGGTGGAGAGTGGCAGGGGGGCGTGGCAAGAGGCGGGGACACCCCCCCACCTTCCCCGCCCCTCCGCCTCCTCCGCCCCCCTGCCGCCCCCGGTAAGGAGAGTGGCAGGGGGCGTGGCAGAAGCGGGGACACCCCTCCCTCCTTCCCAGCCCCTCCCGCCTCCTCCCGCCCCCGCCGCCCCGGTAACGGAGAGTGGCAGGGCGTGGCAAAAAACGGGGACACCTCCGCTCCTTCCCAGCCCCTCCCGCCTCCTCCCGTGCCCTAAAAACACACATTCACCCCTAAAAACACCCACACAACATTAAACCAAGAAGACGCACAGAAATGTACTCACAAACAACCCCAGTACCATGCATTCACACACAACACCAACCACCCACAAACTTTCCTTACCTTCTTTACAGCAAACATCCGTGGCAGCTGAGCCGATGGCATGTTTCCTCTAACAAAAACCAAACTACATTTCCCTGCATCCTTTGCAACAGGACACGCCCACACCTGGGAGGGAAAGGAAGAGGCCGGAGGGAGACTCTTGCTGGCTCCTCCCCTCCCGGGCTTTCCTTTCCCTCCCAGCGGTGGGCGTGTCCTATTGCAAAGGATGCGAAATGCTGTTTTTTTTTGTTAGAGGAAACATGCCATCGGCTCATTTTGCAGGATGTTGTTAGAAGGTAAAGAAAGTTTCTGAAAAAAGAAATATACAAGGAATGAAGGAACAGAGAAGAGGAACACATACACACAAAAGGGGTTAGCCACAGACACACATATATACATACACATGAATACATATATACACATCCACACACATATATACATCCACACACACATATATATACACATATATACACATCCACACACATATATACATACACACATATATACATACACACATATATACATACACACATACATATATACACATCCACACACATATATACATACACACTTATACATATATACACATCCTCACGCATATATACATACACACATATACAAATATACACCTCCACACGCATATATACATATACATATACACACATATACATATATACACATATACATATATACACATCCACATATATACTGTATACACATATATACACATGCACACATACATATATATACACATCGACACACATATATATACATACACATATACACACATGCACACATACATATATACACATCGGCAGACATATATACAAACACACATATACATATATACACATCCACACACATATATACATACACACATATACATATATACACATCCACACACATATATACATCCACACATACATATATACACATCACACACATATATACATCCACACATACATACATACACATCCACACATATACACATCCACACATCCACAAATATACATATATACACATCCACATATATACTGTATACACATATATACACATGCACACATACATATATACACATCGACACACATATATACATACACATATACACACATGCACACATACATATATACACATCGACACACATATATACATACACACATATACATATATACACATTCACACACAAATATACATATACACACATCCACACATATATACATATGTACACATCCACACACATATATACATACACATATACACACATGCACACACATATATACATATACATCAATAGACATCCACACACATATATAGCACAGCAACGCGTGCACGGGTCAGCTAGTAGCATATAGAAATGGTACCACCAAGTTATACAGTATGAGGTTCTTGTAACACGAATATCAACCTTCTCAAAATTGCTTTTCAGGGTGACTTACAAGCATATATCACAGTGCAGCGACCCCTGCTGCTTGGTCGGGAAAGCGCCGCGAAGGAGGCCAAGATTAGTACACATCAAATCAGATTAGCGATTAGTACACATCAAATCAGACTATGTGATATATTGGCAGTAATGAGTAAGGTGGCCTTTTGCAGCTGTCAGCTGACAGGTGGTAAATTTGTCAGCGTCAAAGATCAATATTTGTATAGAGAAGACAACCCCCACTCCTGGTGTACTAGCTCTGGCAGAAGCAGAAAGATCTCCCTGAAGAGAGTGCAAAAGGACTTCAATTCCCAGAAGCCTCGGCACATAGACCCAAAGAAAGGGTTGTGGAATTGAAGACCAGCAAAAACACAGGGGTAAGCTATGGAAATACCAATCTGTGCACACAAGGTACTAGTCCTGGGAAGGTATGCGAATGGACAGTTACACATCAAACAAGCAAGGGTAAATTCAATATTGGTATATATTTGTGCACAAATACATCAAAAATACATGCCATACATATGAAAAGGCATAGAACAGTAAAGTAGTAATATCACTATCAAAAATGTAGGCTTCC
>JARBWK010000002.1:165274212-165297420 GCA_030556195.1 Anolis apletophallus | reverse complement strand
GTGTGTTTGGGTGGCGGGCTGGTGCTTTAGCTTTACAAGTATTGTACCTGCAATAAAATCGTGTTGGACCGTGCTTCTATCTACGCGTGATCCTTACCGAAATTGGAGCGTCATTACAATTGATTTATGGCTGTTCTCTATCTTAGTGAGTGGATTGGACCCAGTCAGCTATTTCTTTGGAAGATCTTCGGTTGCACCCGAAATTCAGCCCAGCTATTTTCCTATAGCCTCCGGCAATCTCCCCTCTGATCTGGCTACTCACAAGACTCAGTGGCTTTATGGCTTCACACTCCAGGACCATAAATCCTCAGGGTCCCAGCACGCCCCGCTGTGCAGATCTCTGCTTCTTCACTGGAAACACACTGTCTCCCCTCTAGCAGCAAACCCTTCTGCAGCAGCTCTGGTTCAGCCTTGCGTCCTTTCCAAAAACTCCAAGCTTCAAACAAACTTTATCACCTTCCTTGGCACTGGGCCCATAACCATTGTTAGCATTTTTTAAATTCTTGCAGCGTATGGTTGGTGATAAAGCCGATGTTGTGAAGCCTCTTTGATAAACCAGGATGCTGAGTTGGTAGTACAAAAAACAATTCTTTACTTACAACAACAAATCCACTTCACTCTACAGCACAATCTCTTAGAACACACGACAAGGACAGATAGCATGGCTTTATACAAAACGCCGAGGGACGCTGGTCCAGATGTCCTTCTTCACTTCACTCTACATAACCTGCTGGTTAACCCTTTCTGCTCCAGCAGTGTACATGGCATCTTTGCTCTGAGACAGCACCAGATATATACATACACAAATTCACATTTCACTCCTATGGTACACTCTATCAATTCCAACATTTTCCTCTTAACAGATTGTATTTTTCTATTAAACATATTATAATTTCTATTTGCCTCATTAAAAATCTACATAATCATAGAAATGAACTCAATCAAATAATAATTAGATTTCTTAGCAAAATGAAGATTGAATGGACAGCAAAACTACAATGGCAACCTAAAGCTCTCTGTCTCTGGTACAAAAGATGGGAAATGCTTTTCTCTCCCCTTAATAAACACACTTTTATTTACTTCCTCATGACAAAAGCAAAAAGGATCAACACTTCTATAAAGTGTTTTGTGGAAGACAGGAGCCTAGAGAATGCCTGCCCTTTGTTTCACCTCAATGTATCTTTCTTTGCTCTACATACTCCAGCCTTTTGCTTTCTTCTTACTTATTGAAGCCACTTCCCCTGCATTCAAGTTAGACTCTTTGTTCCCTTTGTCTGGGAAAGGAGCATCCATGGTACTCCAACCCCAGTAATGATTGCTAGCTTACATCTATATGTGATAAGTTGAACTAGTGTTTTGTGAAAAGGTGAGAAGTGTATCATGCTTGGTGGTATCAAAAGTCCAATCAAAAGGGCATCTACAGGACATCTAAGACCCAATCAATCCCAAATACAGGCATGAACATAGACTGTCATATATTGGTGGTAATCAACATAAACTAGATGTCTTTCAAGGACCTTTCCCCTAAATGGCTCATTTGGAACTGAGCAATAATTACCCAAACCCACTGGTTCCTTGTTGCTTATTGTTAGGAGTGACCTAACCACAATTTCCTCAAGGGCAGCAAGAACCACTCTTCCATTTAAAGAACTATTCACCAAAACCTGGATCCACTAAATTATACCCCCTCCATTAGCCAGCAGAGATTAAGACCAAGAGAATATATGGGATGTGTTGTTACAAACACATCTACATTCTCAGGCCTCAAAAGTTAAGAGGGATCCCAAAGAACTAAAGCAGGTAGTGCACTGCCCTACTTATTTGGGCATGCGTCTATAAAGTGTAATTGTCACTGCAGAATTAAACAAAACCAAAAATCCCCAAGAGAGTGATATCTTTATTGGCCAATCAAAATACATCATGCAAACTTTCAAAGCTCCATTTGCTTTTTCATCAGACAATTGCTTTGTTTAATTGATAGCAAATAATTCTTAAAAACTATGTATTTGCAAAAGGAACAATAATATCTCTCAAAATGTGTTTAAAAATCATACAGGAGAAAAAAAGCTTTGAAACCTACATTTTTATATATACATATTTGTTTATAATTAAATAAATACATATACAGACACATAAAGATGTGGCCCACTAATGATGTTATGCATATCCAAATGCCCTTTGGCAGAAAAAAGGTTCCCCATCCCTGCCTTAGTGAGACTACAGAATCAATCTTTATCTGTCCCTAGATAATCTTCCTGATCATTAAGAATTTCATCAGTTTCCATTACTGTTTGGGAACTTAACATCCATGTGGCCCAATTTCTTCTACTCTTAATAGATCATGGGAGGCTAATGCTATGAATCCTTTCTCATCCTTTCTCATCTTTTCACTTGGAAAGCTTTACCAATAGAACAAACAAATCAGCAAATACTTTTATTATTCATCATTTCATCCCCAATGAGTAAGGCTATGATTGATCTAAAGCAGGAGTCCCTGTCCCGTCCCCCCAGCTAAGACCCATAGGTCAGATGTGGGCCTCCAAGATTACTTACCCAGCTCATGCCCTAAACTTTCATCGCACCCATTACAATCAGTGTTTCTACACATTTAAGAAATGGCTACTGCTGGATCTCATCACATGCTCATAGGGTGCAACCAAACGGTAGGGTTGGTTGATTGATTAAAAATCGTGGTTCTAAAAACAAATGGGGGGGTTGATGCTTAAGGTAATGAATTACAATTTTTTTAAAAAAAAATCTTATTTGATATGTTATTACTTACAAAATTTTGTAATTGGTTCTAAATTGTCCGAAGCAGGGAAACAGGACTAACACTGTTTTAAGCACAGGCAAATCAAGGGGCAACATTTCCCTTCACCTCTGGAGTGCAATTCACTGGAGCTAAAGATTTATAGCATATAGAAATGGTACCACCAAGTTATACAGTATGAGGTTCTTGTAACAGGAATATCAACCTTCTCCAAAATTGCTTTTCAGGGTGACTTACAAGCATATATCACAGTGCTGTGTGGCCCTGCTGCTTGTTTGGAGGGAAAGCGCGCGAAGGAGGCCAAGATTAGTACACATCAAATCAGATTAGCGATTAGTACACATCAAATCAGACTATGTGATATATTGGCAGTAACGAGTAGGGTGGCCTTTTGCAGCTGTCAGCTGACAGGTGGTAATTTTGTCAGCGTCAAAGATCAATATTTGTATAGAGAAGACAACCCCCCACTCCTGAGTACTAGCTCTGGCAGAAGCATAAAGATCTCCCTGAAGAGTGCAAAAGGACTTCAATTCCCAGAAGCCTCGGCACTTAGACTCAAAAGAAAGGGATTGTGGGAATTGAAGACCAGCAAAAAAACACAGGGTAAGCTATGGAAATACCAATCTGGGCACACAAGGTACTAGTCCTGGGAAGGTATGCGAATGGACAGTTACACATCAAACAAGCAAAGGTAAATTCCAATATTGGTATATATTGTATTGCACAAATACATCAAAAATACATGTCATACATATGAAAAGGCATAGAACAGTAAAGTAGTAATATCACTATCAAAAATGTAGGCTTCCAAAGGGATGCCTATTGTGGCTAATTGTACCCAATAACATCACAAAATACAGGTATCTGAGAAGTATTCAAAGCACTATCATATAAGCAGCAACACATGAGTAAATATAGCAAGTATTTGAACAAGCATAAGCAGCAACACATGTTAATAGAAAAGTAGCATCACATGAATATAAAGCAGCATCAGCATCATATCAATATACAAGTTGGATGTAGCCAAGTTTGCTATATCCCACAATATTATAGAAAAAGCACAATGTGATTAATAACGCTAATGCGTGGTGTTTCTCCTGAGTGGGGAAGCACCATAGACTCCCAAACCGTAGAACAGTGTTTCCCAACCTTTTTTGAGCCGCGGCACACTTTTAACATTAAAAAAATCTGGGGGCACACCACCAACCAAAATGACACAAAATGACACTCTAACACAGTAATACATATAGTTAATTGACCTTGAGTGTTGGAGTTGTAGATCACCTCCATCCAGAGAGCACTGTGGACTCAAAAAGTGATGGAGCAGGACCAAACTTGGCATGAATACTCAATATGCCCAAACACAGATGGAGTTTGGGGAAAATAGACCTTGACATTTGGGAGTTGTAGTTGCCCAATATGCCCAAATGTGAACAACACAGATGGAGTTTAGGGGAAATAGACCTTGACATTTGAGAGTTGTAGTTGCTGGGATTTATAGTTCACCTTCAATCAAAGGGCATTCTGAACTCCACCAGTGATTGAATTGAACCAAAATTGGCACACAGAACACGCATGACCAACTGAAAATACTGGAAGGGTTTGGTGGGCATTGACCTTGAGTGTTGGAGTTGTAGTTCACCTACATCCAGAGAGCAGTCTGGACTCAAATAATGTTGGATCAGGACCAAACTTTGCATGAATGAATACCCAATATGCCCAAATGTGAACAACACAGATGGAGTTTAGGGAAAATAGACCTTGACATTTGGGAGTTGTAGTTGCTGGGATTTATAGTTCACCTTCAATCAAAGAGCATTCTGAACTCCACCAATGACAGAATTGGGCCAAGTTTCCCACACAGAACTGCCATGGCCAACAGAAAATCCTGTGTTTTCTAATGGTCTTTGGCAATCCCATGCAACTCCTCGTGACCCCCAGGGTCCTGATGCCCAGGTTGAGAAAAGCTGGCCTACCTGCTGTTAGGAATTATGTGGGTTGAAGTCCAAAACACCTGGAGGGCTGAAGTTGGCCCGTGCGGTGGGGGAACACAGAGCGATGGGGAAGAGAAGGGAGGCGCAAGAGGAGAAACATTTGAGAGAGAGAGTGCAGGGAAAGAAAGGAGGAAAAGTGTGTTTGTGTTTGAGAGGGTGGGAGGGAGGGAGAATAAACGCGAGGCTAAGAGAGAAAGAAAGAGAGAGAAAACACCAGGAAGAGAGAGAGAGAAAGCAGAGGGGGGAAGGGGGGAGAGAGTTGAAGTCCAAAACACCTGGAGGGCTGAAGTTGGCGGGAAGACAGAGTGACGGGGAAGAGAAGGGAGGCGCAAGAGGAGAAGCATTTGAGAGAGAGTGCAGGGAGAGAAAGGAGGAAAAGTGTGTGTGTGTTTGAGAGGGAGGGAGAGAGAATAAACGCGAGGCTAAGAGAGAAAGAACGAGAGAACACCAGGAAGAGAGAGAGAGAAAGGAGAGGGGGGAGAGGAAAAGAGAACGAGGTGGAAGAGGAGAAGCATTTGAGAGAGTGAGAGTCCCGCAGAAGCCCAAGAGCCCCGAAGCCAAGCCCAAGCCGGCCAAGAGCCCCAAGGCCAATAAGACCAAGGCGGCGCCCAGAAGGAAGTGAGTCAGCCCGCTCTTCCTCAAGACCCCAAACCACCGCCGCCACAAGGGAGGGAGAGAGAGAGAGAGAGAAGGCGGAGAGAGAGGGGGAGAGGGATAAGCGTGAGGACTACACTTCCCAGAATGCCTAGCGGCAGCGTCACTTCCAATTCCCCATATAAATGTGGGAAAAAGAAACAGGGCAAGATGATGAAGGTGGGAAGGTGGGAAGGAACTGAGGGGGGACAGGGAGAAGAGTAGGATCCTGGTGGCCAAATATCTCATGTGTAGCCACGAGGAACCAGCATATTAAATTGAACGCAGAAACACAATAGGCTAGTGGTGTTAAACAAGTTTTATTTATATTGTTTTATTTTCTGTACAATGTGACGTTGGTCCTTGACCATAAATAAATATCTATCTATTAAGAATTAATTACAATAATTACGATAAATGCCGGCCTCAATGATCGTAAAACAAAGTCTACTTCCGGGTTCGCCGGGGAGGTGCGGTAAAGGTCAAAATTAGCATTTTGAACAGATCTAATCCGAACTAATTTAATTTCTTCATCTGAAAACCCAACCCTACCAAACAGCTCTTTAAAAGCGGGAGCTCCTGCATTTTAAAGTGCAGTGTCCATATGACAACTCACAGAAAAGTGATTGCATTCTCTACAAAGCAGGAAAACTCTGCTTTGTAGCAAATTAATTTGTTTATTGGGTTTGTTCCATGCCTTTGTGAATGGTACGAGGAAAACACACTATTTCCGCTGTCAGAACCAATCCCTCAGAAGTTCTAGATTTCTGAAGGGGCCGTCTGCACAGCCATCTCACGTTTTCTCTGCTAAAAGGGGTTTGCGGTGATTGGGAGGGGGGGCTGTCTTCCTGTTCTCCTGGGCTTCTTTGGTGGTGTGCGGACTGCCTCAACCCAGGGTTTTTTTAAAACCTGGGTAGAAGTGGACTTTACCGTTGTGTGGAACCGCCCATTCTGTGAGTTCTGAATATTTTGCCATCTCTAAAGTGTGTTTTTTTCCCATACTTCCTAAATCGATTGGCAATTGACTTCTTTTTTTAATTCCCAGCATAGAGACATGTAAAAATATCAACATTGTTCACTTGTAAAGATAACCATGATATCATTCTGGAAGAAGGTAGCGAGATAGGCAGTATAGAATCCTTTTTTCCACCATAATCTTTAGAACTGAGGAGGAAGGACCAGTAATTTCTATCTTTAACCATGTAAATTCAATAGTATTACCTTTTATTTATTTATTTTTATTTTATTATTCGGGTTTCTATGCCGCCGACTCCCTGAGGCTCGCGGCGGCTCACAGGAACCGAAGGTACAACTACACACAAGCAATGCGATAAAACATCTAAGACAATTAAACAGTTAAAACAGCAAAACACAAAACCCCCAGGTACAGTTCAGAAATTAGATAGCGTGACACCCCAGGACAGCGGCTAAAGCGGAACATGGGCAGGACCTACTCACCGAGGCCTGCTTAAACAAATAAGTTTTGCAGGCGCGTCTAAGCGGGAGCAGGTCCTTTATAGCCCAGCGTTCCAGCCGGGAGGGCGTTCACAGCATAGGAGCTATAACGGAGAACGCCCCTCGGCGAGTAGATGTCAGTTTAGCCGATTTCGCCGAGGGTATCTCTAACAAATTAGCATCCTCGGGCGTAGTGATCTCGGGGACAGTGTGGGGTGAGTCGGTCCCTCAAGTACGCTGGCCCCAGGCCATGCAAGGCCTTAAAGGTAAGAACCAACACCTTGAAGGAGATCCGGTGCTCGATTGGGAGCCAGTGCAGATCCTGCAAAACAGGTGTGATGTGGCGGCCTGCTGGGGTTCCAGACAGGAGCCGGGCGGCAGTGTTCTGCACCAGCTTGAGCTTCCGGTCACCGACAAAGGAAGGCCAATGTAAAGCGTTACAGTAATCCAGCCTTGAGATGACCGTGGCTTGGATCACCGTGGCCAGGTCATTCCGGGAGATATAGGGGGCCAGCCTCCGAGCCTGTCGCAGATGAAAAAAGCAACCTTGCTGACCGCGGAGACCTGGGCCTCCATGGTCAGCTGGGAGTCCAGATGGACCCCCAGGCTCTTAACGGAAGGCGATGGGCATAACGCCACACTGTCAGGGTCGGAAGCTGGACATCTACACCACCCGAGCGGCCCGACCACAAGATCTCCGTCTTCGCGGATTCACCCTCAACCTACTGGCACGCAGCCATCCAGTAACGGCTTCGAGGCAGTGTTGGAAATTATCGGGGAAATTATCTGAGGATGGAGCCTGTCCTCCATCCTCAGAATGAGCTGGGTGTCGTCAGCGTACTGGTGGCACTCCAGCCCATAACTCCGCACCAGCTGTGCAAGCGGCTGCATGTAGATGTTGAATAACAGAGGGGAGAGACTGGCCCTTGCGGAACTCCACAAACTAATGAGGAGCCCTCGGAGACCACCTCGCCCCTCCTCACACGCTGAGACCGCTGGTGGAGGAAGGAGGTCAGCCATTTAAGAACTGTCCCCCCTCACTCCAGCCATCGCCAGGCGGTGGATCAGTAGATTGTGGTCGACCGTGTCAAACGCTGCTGTGAGGTCCAATAACACGAGCAGCGCAGACCCGCCTTGGTCGAGCTGGCAGCGGAGTTGATCTGTGATGGAGACCAGGACCGTCTCCGTCCCGTGCCCCGAACGGGAAGCCGGACTGGAAGGGGGTCTAGCCATGTTGCATCATCTAAGAAGGACTGCAACTGCTCCATTACTGCCCTCTCAACTACCTTGCCCAGGTACGAGAGGTTCGACACTGGTCGGTAGTTGGAGGGAACCGCAGGATCTAGTGACGGTTTCTTCAGTAATGGAGCTACCACCGCCTCTTTTGAGAGGTATCTCTACTTATATATCGTGTATTTTTAAATGTATTTTATGGAAATATGTTTTAATATGTATCTTTTATAGAAATACATTTTAATATGTGTATTTGTGGTATTTTTACAGTACAAGTGTGTTTTAGTTATTTTGTAACCCTCCTTAAGCCACGGGGAGAGGCAGGCAAGAAATAATAATAATAATAATAGAATAATTATTGAATAATATAGCATAGAAGAAATCACATTTAATGATCTTGCATTAAAAAGTACTTCCACAAGAATAAACACAGAGGATTTCTTCAAGTAAAAGAAAACGAGGGAGGAGACAGTGGGAGGAGAATGTCTCCAGTGTGATGGGAAGGCAAATTGATAATTTGAAAAGGAAGTTGAACAAAGAAAAAACATGTGATGGGGGTAAGAAAATCATTCACTTAATTTCCAAATGGGGCATTGTGAAGTTTAAGGGAAAATCAATAGTCCCCAATGCTTTACTTATTCCGTGGGATGAAGTCCCAAGGGCTGCCCTAAGTCTGAAACAACTTGAAGGCACACAACAACAATTCTTTGTTCATGTTTTATTTGCAAACTATAGTCTGGCCACCCAATAGTTGCCCTCCGCTTAAAAATTTTGAGGACCCTATATCTAAAAATATATGTAGCATACATTAAATGGAAAAAGTGAATTGATGAGCCTTTTCAGTACACTAACCTTTAATGTTGTTTTGTGTCCCCACTGAGAATAGCCAAATGATGCTGCAGGAAACAAACTCTCTTTTTTGGCATTGCATCACATTCAAAAGATCTCAGGAGCACGGTTTGCTTTACAACATTGTGTGGGTGGGTCGGGAGGTAGGGGGAGAAATACTCAGAGGGTATTAGCTGTTAAAGTACCTAGGGAATCATCAAGTGCCACTTAATAAAATATGAAACAACAGTGGCACAAGGTTTCAATTTGTGCCAAAAACAGAAAACATCTGTTACAGGAAAGCAGAATCATGTATAAGAGAAAAGGAAGAGAGAGCCTCAGATACATTTTTTAATCTACTAACACACATTAAGCAGTAATGCTTTCAGACTTTTCATCTGGACACCCATGTGTGTCTCCATCTGTGAAGCAATTTGATGTGTTCATTTGTTGCAGCTTTATGGGCATTTATGAAAAATGTTTTCCCTCTAGAAATTCACAGCCAAAGATCTGGGGAAGGATATGTGCACCTGTTTGCCTACCTTCAAATCACTTGTTAACCTATAGTGACCCCATAGAAAAGATTTTTTTAGGCAAACATGGGTGGTTTTGTCTACAGCACCTAGCATTCATTGGCAGTTTTTCATCCAAGTACTAACCAGGGCTGACCCTGCTTAGCTTCGAAGATCAGATGGGATCTGGTACCTTTAGGGATTTTAGACTATAAGGAAGATTTAAAATATGTGTACAAGGTAGGCATGGTTTAGAACCCAAAAATAAGAAATCAAAAATCTAATGGGGGATTTTTTTGATTAGTAATAGAAAGACTTACAAAAAAATTTCCAAAAATTTCTAAAGTGTAACTTAATTACTAACGAAATTTGTTAGTAGTTCGTATGCCAGCGCATGCGCATTCCAGATGGTTTTGGCCTACAACTCCCAGAAATCCTAATAGCTGGTAAATTGGCTGGGATTTCTGGGAGTTGTAGGCAAAACTTGTATAAATCACAGTGAAGTCTAGATGGGACTCTACAAATAGGAAGGAGGGAGGGCAGGAGGAAGGGAGGGAGGGGGGTATTCACTTGTTGGAAGCAGCAAAAAGGAGGAGGAGCCCCCTGCTCCTCCTGCTGCCTCTCACCCCGATCCTGAGGGAGCGAGGGCCCAAGTTTGCCCAGGCTGAGAGGAAAAGGAAGAGGCCTGAGGCTGTGAGGAATGGTGTGAGTTGAAGTCCAAAACACCTGGAGGGCTGAAGTTGGCCCGTGCGATGGGGCAAGACAGAGCAACGGGGAAGAGAAGGGGGGGAGAAGCCACCAGGAAAGAGGAGGGGGCAGAGAAGCATGTGAGAGAGCGCAGGGAGAGAAAGGAGGAGAAGCGTGTGTGTGTGTGTGTGTGTGTGTGTGAAGTTGGCCCATGCGGTGGGGCAAGACAGAGAGTCCCCGCAGAAGACAAGAGCCCGAAAGCCAAGCCCAAGCCGGCCAAGAGCACCAAGGCCAAGACGACCAAGGCTGCGCCCAGAAGGAAGTGAGTCAGCCCGCTCTTCCTCAAGACCCCAAACCCCGCCGCCACGAGGAAGAGAGGGAGGGGGAGGGAGGAGAAGCATGGAGGACTACACTTTCCAGAATGCCTAGCAGCAGCGTCACTTCCAGTTCCCCATAGAAATGCGGGAAAAAGAAGAAGATGAATGAAGGCGGGAAGGAAATGAGGGGGAGAAGACAGGGAGAAGTGAGTAGTACAATAATTAAGAATTAATTACTATCATAACGCAAATTGTTGGCCTCAAGGACCGTAAAAGAAAGTCTACTTCCTGGTTAGCTGCCGTGATGCGTATAAACTAGAAAGTCCCATTACATACGAATCACTTACTATTTCTTTTAATTTTCATAACTTTTTTCTCATGCCTAGTACAAGGTTTATTTATGCTATCCTATTTCTACTAATGCGTCCTTTAGCCCAAAGTGTTTTCGAGATTGATGTGATTCCTACCTCTCACTTATCCACATGTGGTATAAGGTTTCTGTACTCTCATTGTGCTGCTATTGTTGTTGTTGCTATTGTGTGACCTCAAGTCATTTCCAACTTATGGCACCCCTAAGGCAAACCTATTAGGCTTTCTTGACAAGATTTGTTCAGAAAAAGGTTGCCTTTGCCTGAAAATGTAATTTGCTCAAAGTCACCAGTGGGTTTCCATGGTTGATCATATTCTCTAGAATCCCAGTCCAAAGCTCAAATGCCTTAAAGAGTCAAAACCAGTTTATGTCATCCAGAATTGGTCCTGAGAATGCAAGTCAATCTCTAGCCACATTATCACACTGGGATTTTAATGAGGGTAGTTCTGTTCTTTTGGTGCTTGCAGAATTCTGGGAAATGTAGTTAAGGGCAGGGCCCTTTGACTACTCAGCTAGAGGGGTCATTGCCTTCCCAAACTGTATTTCCCAGAGTTCTGCAGGCACCAGAAGAAAGGGGTGCTTATGTTACAGCCCCAGGGTGATAAGGACGTCAGTCTGAAACAGTCCCATGACCCTGACAAGCCACATGGAGAATTGAGGTGGAACCATAGATCCAGGATTAATATTATTTAATATTGCTTTAATATTATTAAAAGAAACAACAGGTTTCATACTATGCTTTCACCTTCAGCTCCATTTTTACTTGCTTGTATATTGAAAAATATTATTCCTCATCCCACCCTAGGGCAGCAGTCTGAAATTGTAGGTTCTATTCCTCCAGGTCCTTCAACTGCATGTATAGACCAAACTCCTAATTTGTCTCATTTCCTTTCAGCCACTAGAATATTTGTTAGTATTCTAGGACATCACATTAGTTTAACCACTGGTCTTGTATACTATTAGAACATAAGAACATAAGAAGAGCCATGCTGAATCGGACCTCAGCCCATCTAGTCCAGCATCCTGTATCACACAGTGGCCCACCAGTTGTACACGGGGATCTCGAGCAGAAGGGAGGGCAAAACCCTCACCTGCTCCCGACCCCCCACAACCAGTACCCAGGGAAATCCTGCCTACCTCAACCAACTCCGAGGTGGCATTTGAATGTCCTTTTCAGTAACTACCGATACACTTGGTATCCATGAATCTGTCTAATCCTGCCTTGAAGTTGTTCAGGCTGACAGCTGTCACAACCTCTTCTGGAAGTGAGTTCCATAACCCAATGACCCTCTGGGTGAAGAAATATTTCCCTTTGTTAGTCCTAACTTTCCTACCTTGGAGCTTCAGGGAGTGCCCCCTAGTCCTAGTGTTTTGTGACAAAGAAAACAGTTTTTCTTTATTCACCTTTTCTATCCCATGCATGATTTTATACACTTCGATCAAGTCACCTCTTAAACGCCGTCTTTCATGGCTGAAAAGACCAAGGCGTTGCAACCTGGTTTCATAAGGGAGCCGCTCCATCCCTTGGATCATTCTTGTTGCCCTTTTCTGTACCTTTTCCAGTTCCGTTATATCCTTCTTAAGGTGCGGAGACCAGAATTGTACACAGTACTCCAAATGTGGCCTTACCTTCGATTTGTAGAGAGGTAATACAACATTTGCTGACCTATTTTCGATTCCCTTTCTGATCATGCCAAGCATAGAATTTGCTTTTTTCACTGCTGCTGCGCACTGGGTTGACATCTTCATTGAGCTGTCCACCAAGACCCCAAGATCCCTTTCCTGGTTTGTCTCAGAAACCCCATCAATTTGTAGGTGTAGTTGGGGTTCTTTGCCCCGATGTGCATGACTTTAAACTTGTTTAGGTTAAAATGCATTTGCTACTTTGTTGCCCATTCACTCAATTTCGAGAGATCTTTCTGGAGCTCTTTACAATCAGTTTCATTTTTAACTACCCTGAACAATTTAGTGTCGTCTGCAAACTTTGCTACCTCAGAATTCACTCCTACATCCAGATCATTAATGAATAAATTAAAAAGTAACGGACCCAAAACTGAACCTTGGGGTACGCCACTTCTCACCTCTTTCCACCCAGAGAAATGTCCGTTTATTACCACCCTTTGTTTCCTACAGTTTAGCCAGGTTATTACTATTACTATATCACTACTAATTCTTATCACATTATATAAACTGTTAAATATTTGATGTCTGGGTTTGTTTCCAAAGCAGGCACTTCTGTCAAAACAGTTACATCAGTGTGGAGATTTAGTTCCATATATTGAAAGGGGAGTCCAACATGAGCTTGTCCATGAAAAAGTGGTTCAAAAAGTTTAGCAGTGAACTGCAAAATGGATAATTTATGGTTGGGAGTTATGGAAGCTACAGCCAAGATAGACCATTGTTTCAATCCTGTGTAAATATGTCCTTTATTTGCCATGTCATTCTCATTTTCAGTGAAGATCCTTTGTCTAACATTCCAACACACCTAATTTAGATTTAACACATTGCTAATCAAAAGACTAAATCATCCATACATACCCTGCTGACCTAATCAGAAAAATACCACTTCATGTTCAATGTTCCTCACATTCCTTGGCATAGATTATATCAATCAGAACCAACATTTTTTGCAGTTTCATTTCTATCATTTTCCAATTAAATTCTGGGCATAAGTGTGTCTTTGTATGTGTGTGCATGTGCATATATTTCTCTCTCTGTGTGTACACCTGCAAAAAAAACCTATCTGAAATTATCCAACTAAGAATAATACTGCTACCACAATCATCACTACTACCCAGAATCTGGAAACACTACTGTTAAACACTACAGTTCCCAGAATCTTCATTCAATATAGCCAACGTGTTTAGCTTTTTCCAAGCTTTGTTGCTACAACGAGTACTATTGAGTCTACATTAATTTGTATGCTGCTGATCTGTGTCGATACAACTGAAGCAATTCCCAACACAGCTGGACTCATGCTAGAACAGGGATATGTTTATAAGAATTGACAGTTCAGTACCTAACGAATTGGCATGGTGGCATTATGCATGTTTACTCATGAGTTAATCACACTCTGTTCAATGCTCCTTTATGACTGCAGTTCTACATACCCTTAGGAGCAAATGTTTCCCAGTGAATGTTCTCTTTATTGAAGGAGCACTAGAAATCATCTGCCTATGCCTTGGGCTCGTACATTCGACCAGACCTCCTCCTTGAAGGAACAGAGATTGCCGAGTGTTCTCTTGCATACTCCCACAGGGCTGCTGCTCCAGAAAAGAAAGGAGAAGGCACACACAACACACAGGACTGCTATCAGCAACAGGAACACATCAAATGGGTCATTGGTTCACATACATGGCAACAAAGTTTTTCAGCCAAGCAAAAAGACGGATATAGCCAATTGGCATTTTGGATGGCACACTTTGGGGACTGTTTGGGCTGGTGGGAGTTTGTTGATTGCATTGGGGTCAGGGTTGGTGGTGGAGGGAGTGGGAGTCCCCTCCCCCTTTTTGTGGTGTTTGGCATGGGCTCTGGATCCAGTTTGATTAATTCCATACACACACACGCGCACACACACATACCCAATTGGGGGGGGGAGCATCTGGTGGCTTAGCAGGGATGCAGCAGGAATGGTGTCCCAGTATTTTGCCAGCTAAACCCCCTGACATGGTTAAGTAGTATCGGTCAGCAGTGGGCTGTTCAATTCCTGATCCAGGACGCATGCATGGTGGCCAACCCTGTTTCTTATATGTAATCAATAAACAAGTTGTGACCTTTTGTTATCCCAATACTGAATGTTTGTTATTCTTGAGTCCTGTGGGAGGTTGGTATCTCCCATGCCCATGCAACAGGGATATATTTATAAGGATTTACAGTTCAGTACCTAATGAATTGGCATAGCGACATAATGCATGTTTGCTCATGAGTTAATTACACTGGGTTCAATGCTACTTATGGCTACAGTTCTGTGTATCCTTGGAAGCAAATATTTCCTAATGAATTTTCTCTTCGTTGAAGGAGCGTCAACATTATCAGCCTGTTATAAATCTCCTGCTCATCACAAACTATATGAACAAGAATACATTAAACTGACTCTAACACAAAAGACACATCCTGAGATCAAAATCAGAATGGCTGAGAAATGTGTGTGTCCACACATATTAATGTGAAATTAACCAACATATCTTCCAAAATTCAAAACAAACCCAAACATATTTTGTAAACAAAAATACATATATGTGAAATTCCATCTATATACAATTCATTAAATAGTAAACATACCAGGCTGTGTGTATGTGCGCGCACAAATCTCAAAAGGGTACACACTAAAAAGCTGATTCTTGAATATATCTAACAATCCATGTAAAAAGTGTACCTCCACGAAAGATGCATATAAAATACAATTTATTTTTTAAATCATATAAAATGTATACCTTTTGAAAATGCAAGGAAAATGCATGTCAATTTCCCTGCAAGGAAGAGAGGATTTATAGTCAGATGTCAACCAGAGACTGAATGAACTTAGTGGCAAAAAAGAGAACAATTTTCAGAAAATGTGACTTGACAGATTTGCTCATTGTTATAACAGAATAAATTATGCAAATCATATATCGTTGCATATATTACTTAATTTGACAAAAAGCAGAAGCATTTTCATATAATTAACAAAGATTAGAGTGTTGGACTCATACTTAGGAAACTGAATCTCAAATTCCCACCCAGCTATGAAGCTGGCTTTGGTCAGCTACTGTAAGTCCCCTACAAAGATTGCTTTAAGAATAAGGGTGTGGGGAATACATGTTCTCCACCCTTAACTCTTTATTGGAAAGAGAGTGTGGTTGATAAGATATAACTTTCTGGGAAGGTTTCTAGGCTTTCTATCTCATGTATGAAGATGAGGAACTCATTTTAAGCTAAGATATTCAGGTTGTGATGGTAGACAGTAGAATAGTAGTTGAATTTTTAACATATTTATTATGTGTCATTTATTTTGTATTTGATGTTGTTTTATATTGAATAGCTTTGAATTGTTGCCAACTGTTAGTTGCTCTGAGTCCCTCATTGAGGGAGAGAGGGTGGGTTATAGAACAAAGTAAATAAATAAAATAAATTGCTTTCTCACAAAAGCAATCTATATAAATGACCTGGGGTTGAATTCTATTCTCACTCAAGACAATGGCATGAGATCAACTCACTTAACTGAATGGATCACAATTTTATTTCCAACATCGCATTACTCACACAAGTGATGTTGAGTAGTTTACTTGACTATACATGGCTACTTGGGTTTAAACCCTACTTGGGTGCCATTCTGTTTCTTTCTCAGTAAGGTTTATACAACAATGTTCAATAGGTCATCTTCAGTCCAAGCTATAGAAGGGCTTCTTTTTGTATACAATATTTATCCTTTATTTCTCCTTGCTAATTCCTCAGGGGTTTTGGCAGTAAATTTACACTCTGGAAAATATTGATTTCTTGTTCTAAATTGTAAGAACATAAGAAAAGCTGTGTTGGATTAGACCAAGAGCTTACCTAGCATATATTTTTGTTCAAACAGTGATACCCCAATGGGACATCCACCAGCAGGGCATAAATGAAATACAACAATCCATTGTAAGTACCAAAAAGGCATGTGAGTCTGGGGATGATATGTAACCAGTGTGACTAGTAGCCATTCATAGCCCTCTCATGACGGCAACCCAACCTAACTATTGCTTTCCTAATGAGATGAGTGTGGCCAAATCATGTGGCTGTCATTTAAAACATCAAAATAAGTATGTTACCCAACTGGGTTAAACTTTACTTTCAAAATAGACACAACTTTTAAAACGTACTTTCTGGCATAAATAAAACAGGGAATATTCTTGTGGCTTCTTTTCCCCCCTCCCCGCATGGACATCAAATACTTCACATTTTTCTTTGAGATGTACATCTCAGTATTTTGTTTTTGTTTTGATTTTTTTTTCAAAGAGTTGTATTGCATATTCTTTTCAAGGGACTCGGAGGTTTCTCTTACTGATCCTTGTACATCTACAGAAGCATTCCAGGAACAATTCCACATGGCCAGTTTTTAATCATTTACAGATCTCTGTATAGAATATTCTTAGACTTCATAATTGACTTCACACAATATGCCTGTGGGCAGTACATTCTTTAACACACACAGCAATACCCAAGTGGTGCTCATATGCTTGTCAGCAAAGGATCTGTGGGGAACATTCTTTTGTAAAATATAAAATAAAATAGGCAACTAGAATTATTTGAGAACTGCTATTTTATGGTACTGCTATAATTCTGAGAGGAAAGGGGTGTTACACAAACGTTATTGCTAATATATCACTGCAAAGACAGCAAATGCAATCTGTACTATGAAGCATGACAAGATCACATTTGAGCTGTTTCTAGTGGAAAGAAAATCACAAAGGCTCAAGGTGATGGGAAGGAATATTGATTGAAGATAGTAGTTGATGAGTGTCCTTACCAGAACATGGATCAAACATGGAAGATTCCAGATCTGGGAGGGTCACATTAGCCTCATACTCCCAATTCCTGATATTATATTTTTAAAAACACCAGAGTGAGCTATAATTGTGGGTCTTGTGGGTTCAAATCAATCTGTGGGGAACACTTTGCCACCCATATTCTCAGAGAAGTGTGTGTATTTTGGATTTTGCTTACTGATTTGAACCAACATTATTACCTTGGGTATTTTGTTTATACCTTTATGAATGTTTTCCTGTGCAGGGTTTACACAATAAAACAAGACAGCAGCTATAGCGGCAGCACATAACAGAACAGTCCAATTGGCCTACACCAACATCACAGACTAATCAAAGCCAAGATCAGCCTCCCAAAAGCAGCAAGTCATGTAAAGATCCCATGAGACCTAAGCCAACAAATAGTAGTCCAAACAATGACTTGAAAGCAACTGAAAGTACGTCATATGGTACAGTGGTTTGATTGGACCCTACAAAAGTAGGGCCTGATGAAATAAAGCTTTATTTATTTATTTATTTGCTTACTTACTTTTTATCTCACTTTTCTCACAGTAAAGTTACTCAAGGTGGCTATGGGGTCTAATTATTGAAATAGAGACTTTGTGGCTACAGATTGATAAGTAAGCTACAGAGACAGTAAGGTGTAAAGACCCAGTGGGAGCTAATGGGTTATGCAAAGTTGTGATGAGCCACAAGGCAGGGAACAGGCCATTAAGATGACCAGGGCATGAAGACCCAATGGGATGGATACAACGGATCCACTTGTTCCACTCCCCCCAAATAGCTATCAGTGTCTACCCTTTCAATCACTCCTCTCCTAGTATTGCCCTCATACACCCAAACCATCTCAGAGTTGCATGACACATGAGTGAAGAGCTGCATGAAATTTAAGCAACAACATAAAACAGCCATATGCACCCAATACCTCAATGTTGTCAGAGATATAAACACCCCCCCCCCCCCAAAACAACCCTGCAATCATATAGGTCCTAGAGACTGATGGAGACAAGGCTGGAAGCAACACCCTCTATCTGTAATTGTTACACACAATAATGATTTTCTGGTGACCACTCAATGCAGTGAATATCCAATAAGGCACATGAAGGGGTGGCCTTAAATTGCCACCAGCTCCAATCCTGGCACTATATGCATTGCACCACAACATTTTGCATCTGTCCACTGTGGCCATCAAAAGTATGCCCTGCCTAGTAGTGTCATTTGCCGAGCATATCCACATGACATGTGCAATATACTGGCAGTAGCTCAAATCTGACAATCATTTTCAGTTACTCACAGAACTCCTAGAAAAGGATAAAATTGCTTGAATGAGCTTTTTTAAAAATAAAAATTTAAAAAATCATAATTTGATATGTGTTGAGTTGGCTAGCTCAGTATTTCTCTAACAGCCTGACCACCATCAATTCCTTTGATACAAATAACAGGTTTATGAATATCACTAACCATGGTGCCCACAGTTTATCCAGAACAATAAAAATCAGGTATTATTAGGGAAAGTGGAGGGAATCATCTCAACCAATTCCTTCCCATCTTTCCCTGTCTTGAGGGGGTGGTCGGTTGTCCCACAATACTTCCTCCTTCTTCCTCTGTCTTTTCCCCACTTTGTCTCATCTGGAACCTGTTTGGAGTTGGCTAACACTTAAGATGGGCTTCAGGCTGTTTCAATGTGCTTAGGAACCAGAGCTCCACAAATTCTCACAACACCCTCATGTTGTGTAGTGGCCTACAAGGGAATATACTCCTTCACCCTTTTTATATATAGAAGACAGCTTGATTTGATTCTTTCTTGAACACAAGTAATGGGAAAATGTAAGTGAGTAAAACTGAAAATGTAAGTGACACTAGGCATTTCACATTGCAACTAGATGTATTATCAGTATCGCCACCAGTATCCAGACTGAAGAAGCTGCCTGATGCAGCAGCATCACTCTGCATTGTGTAAGGGCCAGTTTTATTTACAGATATCACAACCAATGTAACATTCAATCAGACTGCATGAAAGCGATTTGGGCAGGTCTCTTTTAATCCACACTGTAATTGTTTTCTCATTTCAAATCACACTTGTGGCGTATCAAGACAGCTCATCATTATCACACTTTTTAGGAAAAACTCAGACCAAAGTGAGAATACAGAGAATTCTACAGGGAGAGACAGTAAGGACTGAACTGGTAGAAAGAAAAGAGCTTTGAAAAGAAACAGCAAGAAATACATTCAAGTTGGGGGAGGGATGAAGCAGAGTTAAAGCAGAAGGGACAATCAGCTCTTGTTCTCCAAAAAAGAAATAAGTTACAGCACTCAACAGATTGCCTGAACAGAAGGCTGGAGAGTCCCAAACAGTGATACACATATTTCATGTGAAATGCAGCTTTCACACCCTAAATGCTTTCCAATACTCGCACTCAACTGATTGGATTAGCACTGAAAGGCATTGCTATTCACCTTTTGCAACATTTTTGCTAATTTTCTACTTCATTTCTCAGGAATTTAAATTTCACGATCAGTTTCCCTAAAAAGCAAAGACCTGCTTAAAGGAGAATACATCGTGAGATTTTCTCTGTATATTTAAGACTCAGTGGGGTGGTACATATTTGATCACAGAGGGTTGCTTCACAGGACAAAGCAAAAAACCGAAGTCACTAGAACTCAAGAAGGAAGTAGGCACTAGGCTTGGGCCAAAATCAATTTGAATGAAAATGATTTGTAATATTTAGTGGTCCATTTTATATAATCTCGGAAAACAGAATGGGGAGAAGGGAGCTGCAAAGCCCGTCAAAACTGATTAAGGGAGCAGGATTTTATCGGTTCCTGGAGAGGAAGGAGTTTAGTCTGCAATATACCTGAGGCAGGGATCTGTCATGCTTTTCTCCCTCCCCAGCAGCAGCAGCATTCATCCATTTCTTTTTGGAAGGTTTCCTAGGCTCCTCCTCCAGAAAGGGCCCTGCTAGGGACTCATTTTCCCAGCAGCACTTACATAGGGTGGGCATTGGAAAGTCTCCGAGTTCCTCTCACAGCATGATGGAAGTTGAAGTCAGTCTCTCTCTCTCTCTCTCTCTCTCTCTCTCTCTCTCTCTCTCTCTCTCTGTTTCTCAGCCAATAAAAAGCCTCATTGTGTCCTTGCTCTGATTGGCTGAGAATGAACACAACCAATGACTACAATTCCCATAGCCCTCTCTTGCAGGTTGTCTTAGTTTTAAAAATGTTATGGTTAAAACTCAAAATAATTTATTTCCGGTATTTCTAGCCCGCCACTTCTCTACCCCTGAGGGGGGGGGGGACTCAGGACGGCTTACAATAGGCACCAATATGATGCCAATACATAACAATCACAAAAATACAACCACAATTGAACATAAGTCATAATTAAAACAGTACATAAGCAATAATTAAAACAAAAAAGCAGTTGAAACAGTCTCATTAGCTGTGTCGTTGTTCCAGTCAATATGAAGCAGCAAATCTGGAGTCCCAAAACTCCCTAGGTGTTACCTTTTTTCTCCCAGGTTGCGGGGACGTGCGGGCACAGGAACGAGAGAAGACGCAACAACCGTATTGCAGTCAAATGAAGCCAAAGGTTTATTTGCACAACGTCAGCTGACGGGACCTGCCCACAGAACTTGCTGTCTCAGGGCAAGAACCCTCAACATTCTCTTACTAACCCTTTTATACACGCTATGGCGGCAGGTCCCATCTCTCCTCCTTTCTTCATCATTTTCATTGGTTCACATCATTAACACATCATTAACACATTTCTATTATCCAATTACACATCACATTATTTGGCAGTACATTCTACTTGCGTTCTCATTTGTTAAACAGCACTACGCAGTTATTAATTCTCATTCTCACAGTGTGTTATCTGCTGTATGAGCGTCCTGTACTGAATCTGCAACATTTCTAAAACGTCCCTCTGTGCCAATAGGGAGGAACGGTTTCATCTGCCCATGCGCTGTTTCTACCAATCGGCTACAATGTAAACAAACGCATGTTGGGGCTAGCTAGACCAATCAAGGCCAGTGTTATCAGGAAAGGCACATGATGTACTTTAACAAATCACAGCTTGTGCCTGACCTACCAATCAAAGTGCATTATTCTCGTAATGGCATTTAGCATGATTTTTGGCAAGCTACTCCGCTATACTAAGTACTATGCTTGTACATCACTCTCTCCTGACTGTACTTCTGCTAAAAACACCAATTCTGCTTTAAATGCCCTAATTCTTGAAAAATCAGTAGATTAGGGAATGGTTTTGAAACTTGACAGGCCTGCAGTTGTAAATGGGGCCTAAAACTGTGGTAGGTTTCATGCAGATAGGCCTTAAAATGACTGAGGATTATGCCTTTAAAGTTTCCCATTGGAGCCAATGGGCCGAATCACTGCCAAAGGAAAATGGCAAGACCCCTCCTGATACAGGAAAGTTCCTGGTAAACAGAATGAGGGGTCAGCTGAAAATGGACCCCAAAATGGCATGCCTTTTGGCCAAATTGCATACTTCTAGCAGGTACATTTCAAAGTGCTGAGTACTGGTGTTTCCCAGTTGGTAAGCTTGACACTGTTTCACAAAGACAGCCACTATGGGGACGCCAAATCTATGATTGTTTTTTTGTAGCATTTATCATCTCTTTGAATTAGTTTTTTTTAAAGAACAAATGTTAAAATACTCAGAAAATGCTGTCATTTTGAAGGCTTGGCTACATGAAAGAAACTCAGAAACATGGAGACATGCTGATTTGCCTTGTTAGGTGTTCCATAGCTGGAGTGTCACAATAGAGGAATTTTGTGTTATATAGTCACCATTCTAATCTCTCAGAATGGTGGGACATGGAACAGGGAAAAGGTGTCCCCCTAATCAAATACAGTATGATTTCCCTGTTCCAAAGTGAGTCATTCCAAAACCCCTGTGGATTCTGAACCCAGGTAGCTAGGTAGCTAGATCCCTTGATCTAGCTACCTAGGCAGTTCCTCTTTCCGCCTAGCCAGCGAAAGGATCTCCGACTGCTAGCTCCTGCTAAAAGTCCACGGATTGCCTCGACTATCAGATAAGATGTCTTCTCTTTCTTTCAAAAGGTGCTCTGACTGTGGAGCAACCTTGCCCCAAGAGGATAGACATCCTAAATGTCTCCTCTGTTTGGGAGAATCCCATATTCCCCAGACCTGCAAGATATGCAGGTCTTTCTCTAATAGAACCCTGAAGAACAGGGATTCTAAGCTCAAAGCTTCTCTTTGAGCAAGCTATGATTACCTCAGAGACTGGGCTCTCTCGTTCGATGAGCCAGCCCTCTCTGCCTTCTGGGACTCAGAATCCCAATCCCCTGAGTGCCCTGACTGATGGTGCCATCCGAGAGCTGGCCTCTGACTCTGCCATTGAGCCACTCGGAAGAAAAAGCAAAAGCCTCCAAATCCAAACTCAAAGAGAAATCTAAAGAGGCTGTGGCACAAAATGTTCCAAGGCTCCTGGCTGGCCCTGCGCCCCCCAGTCCTTGTATCCCCCTGTGTGCAGCAGAGACGCTGCAGCTCTTTGGGGATGATGGCACTGAAGACTCAGGGGTGGAAAATCCCCCTCAACTCCTCCCGAGTCATCTTCTCTCCTTGGTCTCCGAGCCTGAGCTGCTCTCACCTCCTTCTCCTCCCGCCGCCAGGCACCCTCCCCACCTTCCTGCTCCCCGGAGAACGAGGCACTGCTCCACATGGAGGCCAGCGCCACGCGGCCTCCCTCTCCTTTCCTGCAGCCGAGAGCAACTTTCCGCGCTGCGCGGGACGCTCTCGTCGCCGCAGCAGCACCGTGCGCCGCGGCGCCTCCTCTTCAAGTCACTTTGGAAGATTTGCCTCGCTCTAGGTCCCGGAGCCCACTTAAGGAGGGCCCGATGACCAAGGCCACCCCTGGGACCCACCTTATGGGT